>ML799248.1:260778-285204 GCA_009831015.1 Picea engelmannii
GATCCATCTTCATCATGTATCAATGACAACTCATTGATCCATCTTCATCTATGCATTCTCATCAAGGAAAATACATATTATATTACATCAATCATCAATCAATCAATCCTTTGACATCAAACAATCACTTGACATCAATAAATTACATCAATCAATCAAACCATTGGCATCAATGACAACATGTTCCAACAAGTTTGTTATTTGCAATTTAATAATTAATAAATTTGAGAATTCTTAATAGTTTAAATAGATATATAGTTCAGATTTGCAGTTAGAATTATTATTTTAATTTCTCAGCTTAGATAGTTTTCATTTGATTCCTTTCTCATAAAAATTATAAAAAAATAAAAAATAATAGTTTCCCTGTCATTTTAAAAATGATTTTGAAAGTTTTAATTAAAATTTTCATTCTGTAAATAATGTGCATATGTAATTGATGTTTAATTGTATTTATAGCTGAACATTTAATTTCATAGAATTATTATTGTATAATATTAGTAATTAAGTTGTATATATATTTCAGATTTGTATATAGTTTGTTGTAGTTGTTTTTTCCACTTAGATTAGTTTATTTAGCTTAGTTTTTCTTTCGTTTTCTTAGGACTTAGATCGGACAACAGAGCCGCTAAACCCCTTGGGGTGGATCATTCCAAACGGTTTGGGTTATTTAGACAACCCAGACCGGATCCACTCCTCCAGTTGACGAGCGTTCAATTTTGCCCGTCAACAAATGGCGCTAGAAGGAGGGCCTGAAAGTTATTAATGGCACGAGGCAGTTGTAAGACTCCTCCACCACCCAACCGCTCACCTATAGTGACAAGAAGTCATTCAAACAACAACATCCCCCCTCAAACAACAACCACATCAAATGACGATCTATGGATCACAGTTGAACCAACAACCCCGAATCCTACAGGTGGTGACGTACAAGATATTGTTCGCCAATCTCTCTTAAGAACACATAGTGCCTTCGCCCGTTTAAGGAAACCAAATCGACCTTTGGACCAACCTTTAGACTTATCTGATATCAGAGAACAACTTGGAGGAACTAACCTCACTTTAAACCCTACAGATCCAATCCTCACTCCTGCTGCAGGAGGAACTGGAATACCACCCTCACCACCTCCATCATCTCCTTCTTCTTCTGGAGAAGATTCTTCTGACGAAGGCAGTTCCCCTTCTCAGCCTTCCACACCACCTACACCAATGGCCAACCAGAACAATCCTGCCAGACCCTGGCTCAACCAGGATGCAGTAGCCATACCTAGGCCTCAGCATCCCTTACCCAAGCATCCAGAGAAGTGGCTCCCCATGTTTGACCCCGACTCTAAACAGATCGCCGAAGATCACATTAAAAATTTTATGTTAGCAATTATACTCCGTAATGTCGAGCACAAAGATGTAGTATGTAGGTTGTTCCCCTATACTTTCGAGGGCGATGCCTCTACTTGGTACTTTTCCCAACAACCCCATACCATCATGTCTTGGGAGAAGTTCGGAGATGATAAGTCCCCAGAAGTTCTAGTCATGGAGCTTTCTAGCTTAAGAATGAATCCAAAAGATAAAATTAAAGACTTTAATCAAATATTCTTAACACTAAAGAACCGAATCCCTACCGATTCGATGTCTGCCGAGAATCTTGTCATAGCATACTATACTAAAGCCTTGCATCAAACTATAGCCATTTGGGTAAAACGATCTAAGAAAGCCACGTTGTTAGAGGCCTTCGAAGAGGCCAGCCAGATTGAAAAAGACATCCTTAGTTTAAAAGACACTACTAGAAACGAAACAGAGACTAGTTCATCTTCCAAAAAGAAGATCGAAATCCTCCCTAGACCTGCTCAAAATAAAACACAACCTAAAAGATCAGATTTAGAAAACTTAACTAAAGTCATTAAAAAATTGTCAAACCAAGTTATAGATTTGAAAAGGACGGCCGAAGAAGCTTCTTTGAGAAAAGGGCCTTACAAACCCCCGTTCAGGAAGCCTTTTCCCACCAACCGACCTAATCCAAATACCGAGGGCCTAAATCTAGAAAGTCTGCAATTCCCCCTTCAAACAATTCTAGAAGCCCAGGATAACTTGATACCTCCTGAGATTCCTGAGGAGGTAGTTGAAAAAGAGACAGTTGAAGAAGAAGAATCTTCTCCGAACATTTTTGGACACTTCTCGGATAGCATTTTTCAAGCTAACTTCGAGACGGTACATCCCTACAATACTAGGAGTAAGACAACAAACAAACCTTCTTCCGAAAACACTACAACTTTTCCTCCAAAACAATCTAAACCAGCTGAGACTAAATAGAGTCATGTAAACCCCAACTTAGATTATGATTTAGTTGAAGATCTAAAAAAGTTAAGGGCTAACATTTATGTTTATGAGTTATTAAAATTTTCATTTCTGCTACAAAAAATATTACAGAATATCGCAGAGAATAGCAAAAACGGTAATCCAAGCAGTAACAAGGTTGCTTAGAACAATCCAAAAGTTCCCCAAAAGGCTTCCGCTAAGAATAATTCTGATCCTCGTGAGAAGGGAAGCCTTCTTGTAAATAATTTAACAAATGTAGATAAATTAGCTTTAGAGGCTGCGAGTAAAAAGCCACAAGCTTCCACCCTTAGTACTCATAGAAATGTACCTCCATTTTTGTTAACTTTTGAAATCTTTAATAGAAACGTGCACGATTGTATGGTACATTCAGGAGCGTCATCTAATGTAATGCCATGGTCTGTATGTCAGAAGATTAACGCTGAGGTTGAACCATCCACCTTAAAAATCATCCAACTTGATCGAACGAGTGTTAAAGTTGTAGGCGAATTAAGGAATGTCCTTATAAGATTATCGTCTAACCCCAAAGTTCATCAAGTGATTGATATTATTTTTTTGGATATTCCAGAAGTGTATGGTCTTTTTTTAAGCAGGGACTGGTCAGATCAGCTACACAGCTATTTCGCGATGGATTGGTCTCACATGTGGCTCCCTGAGAACGACAAGCCCAACAAAATCAAGGTAAATCGTGAATGCTACCTAAAGCTCACAGTCACAGATTTAAATGATCCCAATGAACCATTTACCCCTTCTGTCAATTCACCTGAAATACAAGGGGTGGATACCTTTTTCGGCAATTTCATGGCCGAGACTTCAGCTATCACCAACTTAGAACAGCAGTTTGAGATTGTAGCATATGTGCAGCCAGCAGCTTCTACACAATGGTCTCATGTACTCGATAAAAATTAAATTTGGTCTCTTTATTTTGACGGGTCAAAGTCTAAAGAAGGAGCTGGTGTGGGCTGCGTTATTATTGATCTGGCAGGTAACAAAACCCTGATTTCATGTAGGTTAGAATTTGAATGTGCTAATAACACAGCGGAATATGAGGCTTTATTGCAGGGCCTCAGAAAAGCTTCAGATATGAACATTCAAAATTTGACTGTCTTTGGCGATTCGGAAATCGTGGTTAGACAGGTAAGAGATTCTATCCACTGTCTGTCTCCACATCTTAAAAGCTACCAATCCGAGGTATGGAATTTAATGAATAAGTTTCCCGCTTTCAATATAAATTCTATTCCTAGATTGAATAATTCTGAAGATGATCTATTAGCTAACGTAGCTTCCAAACTCTTTCCTGTAGAAGGTTTGTCCCCGAATGCATTCTCCGTCAAACTGTTGGTCAGGCCATCTATTCCCGACAACATCACGAATTGGAGAGTCTTCGATGAAGATCAACAGATTATTAGCTTCCTGCATATGGAAGAAACTTTCCAAGGCGCGGTGATCGACGAATGCACTCATGATGACAATTTGCGTGATTTCACGGTAATACCATATCCGAGAACTCCTGAATCTTCATCAGACATGGTAAATTCGATCCCTAAATCTGTAGTTAGATTAGAAAATTTTTACGATCTTCAAGATAAATTTAAAAAATCGGTCAACTGTAAAACCAATAGTTCCTCGTTATCATATGAAAAAGTAAACTTGGGAACTAATGACAATCCACAGTGCATTAATTTAGGGGTGGGGTGTTCTGAACAAGAAAAAGCCGCATTTATTAAATTGTTTAAGGAATTTAAAGATGTTTTTGTGTGGACGTATGACGACCTTAAAACTTTCGACCCTAACATCATACAACACGTCATTCCTATGAAACCCCAAACCTTACCCTTTCAACAAAAGTTAAGAAAAATGCACCCTAAGCTTGAACTGACAATCAAAAAGAATTAAATAAACTCCTGAGTGCTAAGATAATTTTCCCAGTTAGGCACATGCAATGGGTTTCTAACCTTGTCCCTGTCCGAAAGAAAAGTGGGGAAATCCGACTATGCGTCGATTTCTGAAACCTTAATCGAGCGTATGATAAAGACAACTACCCTGTCCCACCCATGGAATAGATCCTTCAACAGGTATCTGGTTCTAAAAGACTATCCTTATTGGATGGTTTTTTAGGGTACAACCAAGTCCTGATGTCTCCTCTAGACCAACTTAAAATTGCCTTCCGCACTCCATGGGGCACCTACGCTTACAGGAAAATGCCCTTTGGACTGATTAATGCCGGTGCCACTTTCCAGAGAGCGATGGACATCAATTTTTGAGGGTTGGTCAATCAATCCGTCGTAGTTTACTTAGATGATGTTACTTTATTTTCCAAAAACAAGATTGATCATCTAGCTCATTTAAGAGTCGTTCTACAGTGATGTCATAAATACGACATTTCCTTGAATCCTAAAAAATCTATCTTTGCAGTAGAACAAGGTAAACTCTTAGGATTTATTGTGTCAAGCAAAGGGATGATTATCGACCCTGAAAAGACTCAAGTCATCTTGAAACTTCCCCTTCCCTCATCCAAAAAGTCTATGCAGTCTTTCTTAGGCCAGATAAACTTCGTCAGGAGATTCGTTCCCAGTTTCTCCAAGATGGTGAGACCTTTACAGAATTTAATTAAGAAAGACGCGCAATATCATTGGGGACCCTTAGAAAATCAAACTTTTAATTCAATAAAAAAGGCCATAATAGACACTCCTTCTCTCATGAGCCCCAACTTTTCACAAGACTTCATGCTTTACACATTTTCTTATGACCGCTCCTACATTGTTGTCCTAACTCAAAAGAACGCTGAAAACAATGAAATACCCATTGCCTTTATGAGCTCTGCTTTCAAAGGCGCGGAACTTAATTACCCAGCAGTAGATCAGGAAGCCTACGTTGTTTTCAAAGCAGTCAAGCACTTCCGATCTTATCTTTTGAAATCTAGGATGAAAGTTATTGTCCCTTACCCAGCCGTTAGGAATCTGTTAGTGCAGAAAGAACTAGGTGAAAAGAGGGTGAACTGGGTTACTTCCTTACAGGAGTATGACATAGAAATCACCCTAGCTCAGATAGTGAGAGGCCAAGGGCTGTGCAAGTTGGTTGTTGATTCAGCCATAGGACAACAATAAGAAAACGATATGTCAAACCTAGGACAGCACAATAAAAAAGCAATCTGTTGTGCACAAAACTCTGTCAGTCCATGGTATGACGATATAAATTATGTCTTGAACATGGGTCAGTCCCCCATCACCTGGATCCCACTAAAATAAGAGCGTTAAGATTAAAATCTACCTCCTTTCAGCTGATTAATGGTATTCCATTTCGTTAAAATTTTGATGGAGTACTAATGCACTGTCTTGAGAAAGACGAAGCAGAAAAAGTCTTACTAGAATTACACACAAGAGAATCTAGTGGGAATTTTGGTGGTGACACCACTGCCCATAAAGTTTTGAGGGCTGGTTATTACTGGCCCACACTCTTCAGAGACACCCATGCCTTATGTCGCAAGTGTATTATTTGTCAAAAAGCATCCGGGCGGATACAGAAACCAACCTTTCCTTTACAGCCTGTCTCAGTAGACTCCCCTTTTCAGCAGTGGGGCCTTGATGTTATAGGTCCAATCAATCCACCATCCTCACAGCAATATAATTTTATCATAACAGACACAGATTAATTTACCAGGTGGTCTGAAGCTGCTGCATTAAGAACCGTGAATACCAGTCAGGTAATTGCCTTTTTAAATTCAAATATTATTACCCGTTTTGGTATCCCTGCTTGTTTAGTATTCGATAAGACTTCTTATTTTTTGTCTCTTGAAATGAGCGAGTTCACTCTAGAAAAAGGAATTAAATTGAATTATTCTACCAGCTATTACCCCTAGGGCAATGCATTGGCATAATCAACAAATAAGAATCTGATTAAAATCATCAAGAGAACGGTATCTGAAAATCATAAAAACTGTCATAATGCACTATTAAACGCAATCTAGGCTGATAGGGTAACACCAAAGACTGTTGTAGGTAACTCCCCCTTCTTTCTCGTCTATTGTAGAGAAGTAATTCTGCCACCACATATTCTTCTTCCCTCACTACAACTATCATGGAAAATACAAGAAGACGACTGCCCCCCTTTGGAGAACCGAATTAATGCTTTAATGAAACTATAAGAGGTAAGAGCCCAAGCTAAACGTAAGTTAGATCAGCATCAACTAGTGGTCAAAAGCTGGTTTGACTCCAACTCTGCCTCTGATAGGAACTTCGAAGTAGGTGACCTCGTCTTGAAATGGGACAAACCGCATGAGGGAAAGGGAGAGCACACGAAGTTTCAGAACTTATGGCTTGGACCGTTTTTAATTGCTGAGAAATTGGGTCCCAGCTCTTTCCGATTATAGATTTTAGAGGGACAGCCAGACACCTATCCGGTGAATGGCCAAGCTCTAAAAAGATATTTCGCTTGATGACAACCCTATGTATACTGTGTAAATATTTTTCTTTTGTTTTATTTTCTTTTACTGTTTTGGTTTTGATTTTTCCCCTTTCACTTATCAGTTTTTGTTTTTGGAAATACACATACCTGATTTTTGAACTGTTCAGACAAAGAAAACAGAAAATTCTTTCACTGAAATGACTGCTGAAAAATTGTCTAAACATCAATTATAATACTTCTGAAATTTACTGCCATGTTGAGAAAAGACTGTTGTTTGAAAGAAGTTTACTAATTTCAGTCTGTAAGTGAAGCCTGTCACGATCATCCATTATCTTCTCATGCTGTCCCTGTTCCTTAAGGGAATGACTTAGAAGATGTCTCCCTGCCTTAGAAGGTCGGTTTTGTAAACAAACCATCTCTGAATCTTAATGAAGGACAGTTTTAAAAGATTCTTTCAAGGTCTGTAAAAATATGTCTAAAATATCATAATTTTCAGCGTCACCCTGCTCAATTATATATCTTTAAAAAATTAAATCATAAAAGAGCTGTGGGAAGTGCTTGTAAACCTGTCGGGATGTTGAACATGTCTGCTGGCAGCGGGTAAATGCATGAATGACGCCAAGACAACTTCGTCAGGGTACTGAATAGGCCCGTTGGCAGCGAAGCAATGTCGGGTATATGAAAATTTGTAAGTATCAAATCGTTTGACCTTAAAATGTCCTTTATTCTGATCTGGAACTTCTTGGTAGGATACATATATCAGAGTGGGTTAAATGACAACCTTGTCAAGGCTATGAACGCTTGCTGGCAGCAGTGGCTCTGTCAACAGTATTAGAGATTTTATCTTTAATATCATGGCTCACTTGGCTTAAGACTGTTATCAGTTTTCATCCTTTAAACACTGCTAGAATATTTGATTAATGATGATGTTTAAACAATTTTCTTGTTGTTTTTGAGTTGGAATTATTCTCATTATCATAATCTGAATTTGTTCTTTTGGCAGAGATAACTGCTTCTACCAGTGTGTCGCCATTATTGGCAGCCATTTCGCATTTTTATCCTATCCTTATAAGCTTCCTATGCAAGTGTTTTGGAAACCTTGATTCTCATCGAAATCTTTTGAATAAAACAACACTATTATCTTGCGCATTCGCACACCTGCCTTTTGTTTTCATTTTCATGACTGCAAGCGTGAAAACATTGAGTTCGAAGTCGTGTCGATGGCATTAAAATTTTCACTGGATTATTACGAATAATCTTGTTCTATGATCAATTCACCTCCAACTCAATGATGGCCACACAATTGGCAAGACACCAAACCTTTACTCACTTGGCATTTTTTTGTTATTAATATGGCTTCATTTTTATGATATTCTGATGGTATTCTAATAGTTGTGATTGAATCCTTGATACAATGGTGGTTTGATGTTTTATTATTTTTGATCAAATTCCTTGGTGCAATGGTTTCATGAGAACACATTAACATTATGATTAGACCTGTGGTGCAATGGTTTTATACAACGCATAAGTTTTATGGTCAAACCTTTGGTGCTAAATTCGAAATATTGCTTTGTTTTAAATCATACAAACACTATTTCTTGTGCAAATATTTGGGTCAACTTATCATGGTTTTCAATAGTTGTTGGATTGGCATTGTTTTTAACACACACCAATAGTGATTTTGAATCACCATAGCGCCGTTGATTGTACATTCGATATGAATGTTTTGCATGGGATTATTTTGTTCCACCACCCTCGCACACTTAGGCATTAATGCCTGCCTTGTATCTCGGGTTACCTCTGTTGGTTTTGGGGAAATATCTGAGCTTACAGTCCTGTGTATACTCTGTCCAAACCCCTATCCATTTACCCTGCTCACTATGTGCTCTCTCCTATGGCACCTGTAGTGCGCATAGAACCTAATGCCATCCAAACGCTCCTGCTATTTGACAATGCTCGCAAAGACCTGGAGAATAGTGGCTAGTTAGTTTTTATCCAGAAATTTGAGGGTTTCAACCTCACGGTCGCCCAACAGTTTTCCCTCACATTCGGTGGATGTAGGGCTAAGGTTGGGGATATCCTACTCGAGCTAAATGAAGAATTCCTCAACTCAGCTACAGGCTTGCCAGCTAAAGGGCAGAGGTGGTTTAAGAATTCGAAAGTGGACAAAGTCCCATGGCTGCTCCTATTCACATCAAGGAAAATTGTTAGTTGTGACAAAGGTATGCCTCTCACTGCCCTTAAGCCCAGGTGGCATGATTTATTAGCCATTGTTAAGAAATTCGTGACTTGCGAAGGTCATTATGGGTTAGTGTTTTATTATCATCTCAGGTTGCTGATGAATTTCATAGACTGCCCTCTGAATATGCCTCACTATCTCCTACGCATCTTGTATAAAATGTCCAAACGATTTAAATGGGAGAAGGCTAATAGCAGCCTTTTCCATCACTGCTTGATCAAAATCATTATCGTGCATAATTTGAAGCTTAGTGGTGACTGTTGGCAAGCCTTCCTATTAAGGAATGGATTTTCCACTCCCGAGTGTGTTCAAGTGGACAAGGCTCTGGTCACTGAAACCCTGGTTGGGCCTGCCGTGCCACCTCCTACCCTTCTACCCCCTGTCAAACCCTCGAACTACCCCGACACTGACCTACCTGATACCATGGCTGACCTATGTGCTAAAGACAATTCTAAGACCGTTAAGAGGCCTGTAAGGAAGAAAGGCAAAGGTAACACTGATGCCAATAGTAAGGGAAAGAAGAATGCACGATGGATATCTAGATGTGCTTGGAACAAGCCCAAACAAAGCATTGACCAGAAGCCTATTGTTTTGAGCGAGGATTCGGACTCTGAGATTGAATTCTTTTTGGCCGAGGAATACCCTTATTCACATGGTCTCTGTTCTGTGGAACCCTATGACTACGTTTCCAACCTACCACTATTCCTCAAGGGTGACCTTAACTTCCCGGGAATTAAGTTTCACAGTGGAACCCCTGGTGATTTAAAAGAACCCTCGCCTGTGATGCCAAGGCCCAATCAACCACCGTGTACTCAATGCAATTCTTGGCTTGAACGTTACTACATGGATGTTCCTCTGTTGCAATCTAAAATTAAATCATTAGACGAACGGGTTACTGTGTTGTCAAAGGAAAACGACAGGCTACAAGCCAACGAGAAGAAGCAAAAGACTACAAGTTCAATTGTCTTCAGAAATGTTGAGGCTGCTACTGCCTTTGTCAACTCAAAGTTATCCTGACCGAATCATTTTTCTACAGCCCAAGTATGTATTTCAACATCAATTTTTGAATGATTTGGTTAGCCGATTGTGTTTGCTCACATTTAGTTCTGTTTGTTTGAATAGATTCAAAAACGATTATGTTTTCTTCGAATTACCAGGAATGTTTTCGTTTTTGTATTTGAATTAGCACAAAAGATTTTGTTTTGAATTAGCATAAACTATTTTGTTTGCGTTGATTTGTTTGCTAAAATTGAATATAGCTATGTTTTAATTGAACCGATTTAATACGATTTTATTGCTCTTGAATTAGTATAACGATCGTGTCGGCTTTGAGTTAGTTCGATTCATTTCTGTTTGGTTTGATTCAGAAACGATGTTGCATGCCTTGAATTAGCATAGTCGTTTGTGTATGTGTTGGATTAGTAACAAAGATTGGTTCGATGAATCGATTATGGTCTGTTTCGATTGAAATTGATTAAAAAAATGATTTCGTTGGTTTTGAATTGTCAAAACGATTATTTCTGCTTTGAATCGGTAATAAAAATTTGTTTGACAGATCGCATATATCCCTGTTACCATTCGGTTAATTAAACACGATTTCATTTGTTTCAAATTGGCATAAAAGAGTTGGTTATTACTAGTGTGAATGATTTGCTTAGCTTTGAATTAATAATTAAAGGTTGTTTAATAGGTCGAATGTATTGCTTTTATCATTTGGATTGATTTAAAATGATTATGTTTGTAAATATGACCAGCTACAGAATCGTGAGATTCTATAGCTCGTCATAAAATTTAGATTTTTGTTGATTTTAAAAATAAAACATTATCTAAACTTGTTTATTCTTGTCCACCTATAGGTACACATGAATTGCAATGGGAAATTGGACATGTTGTGGCAGTTTAGAACATGTTTTTTGTTATATAGTTTTGTTAAGTTGTTAGCCTTAGGCAGAAATAGAGATTTGGGAGATTGTTCCCAAATTTTTCCAAACAGTTTTTGATAATTCCCACAGGGATGTTTTACCCTGTGGCCTTTATATACTCATTAATTTGTGTAATGAACCCATCACGGTTGGGAGAACAAAGACTATGGACTTATGATGATACAGACCCGAATGGAAGTGGATCTTTTGTAACAACTTTAGCTTTAAATTTATTATACTTTCGTTCAGGTTTTGTGCATTTTAATTTGTGATCAAGTTATTGACTACTTTAGATATCAAGACTTGTTGCAGGTTAATGCGTTATAATTTAAATTTTGTCCATATTTGATGTATCTCATTTTACTCACAAAAATTACTCTATTTGAATTTAATTAACAGAAGGTTTATCTTCTTAATTAAATGAACTGTTCTGTACAGATCTTCGCACAGGGATTTATCTAAATGTGATGATTTGTAAACTTTAAGATTGTTGTAGTTTTATGTCTTGTTTGTTCTATCATCTGTAGCCAAAGAGCACTGTTGCTTCCTGTTTACAGGAATCTTGTGGAAAATCTGGTGCGGGTTTACTCCCATCAAACAACTCAATCAAGTACTGTGCACAGAACCAATAGGAAGCGTTACTTCAGGTTAGTTTGTTATTTGCAATTTAATAATTAATAAATTCGAGAATTCTCAGTAGTTTAAATAGATATATAGTTCAGATTTACAGTTAGAATTATTATTTTAATTGCTCAGCTTAGATAGTTTTCATTTGATTCCTTTCTCATAAAAAATATAAAAAAATAAAAAATAATAGTTTCGTTGTCATTTTAAAAATGATTTTGCAAGTTTTAATTAAAATTTGCATTCTGTAAATAATGTGCATATGTAATTGAGATTTAATTTTATTTATAGCTGAACATTTAATTTCATAGAATTATTATTGTATAATATTAGTAAGTAAGTTGTATATATATATTTCAGATTTGTATATAGTTTGTTGTAGTTGCTTTTTCCACTTAGATTAGTTTCGTTAGTTTAGTTTTTCTTTCATTTTCTTAGGACTTAGATCAGCCAACGGAGCCGCTAAACCCATTGGGGTGGATCATTCCAAATGGCTTGGGTTATTTAGACAACCCCGGACCAGATCCACTCCTCCAGTTGACGAGCATTCAATTTCGCCCGTCCACAATACCCTACCTTTGCGCATGGATCGGATTGTCGACTGCTTCCCCAAGCATCATTGTTGTAGTTGGTTACCTTAGTATCCTATCTCTCTAGGTTCTTTACATGGGGTGACTATGGAGGGGAAAGTCTTTACGGTACCTGGAATCTACATTGGCCAAACTCACTCGGGATATTTGGAGGGTATACCCACGATTATGTGTGGGAGCTTGCACCAGGGTGTAAGTCCATTAAGCAGGTCATCAACATAACTTTTCCTCCCGCTTATCCCAACCCCTTCTTGTCTTTATCTCACGACATTGGATTTCATCACCAACTAATGACTTTGAAATAATAAGGTTTGTTTCCTTGGTTTGATTTCTAGATTTTATTAGCAAGTGTTGTTTGTTTTCTCTAGTTGGTCATAGATTTTTTTTATTCTTTACTTGGTTCAACCCACATCGGCCTTCTTCGTTCATGTAGGATGCAAGGGCTAGCCCCAAAAGATCCGGAAGGTTACCTCCCTTTGCTTCCTAAATCACCAGAAGGATTTCCTGAGGGAGTAGTCATTAATGAAGTAGCTTTTGAAGTTGGAAGCACACACTCCTTAGAAGGATTCATAATTATTTTGGATTCTTTAGAATCATTCAGACTCCCTGTCAATCCAGTATTGAGTGTTTTAGGAGATCCATGTATGCTCCAGATGAACTCATAAGGAGAAATCGTTGTTGAATTTTTTTTTGAAGTATCTAATGGACCTAATGTTGGGTCTAGAGTAGAGGATCCACTTTTTCAAAGTGAATCATTTAGTACCCCGTCTCACACTGCTGAAAATTTTAATCCTAGTTTCATCCCTTTGACAGTACGAGATCTTTATGGCAACCTAGGAGTGAGTCTCGATCAACCTATGGCATCACAAATTACCGAGATGTTTGTTACCTATATGTTACCTTTAGACCATTTTACTGGTATTACCAGTAGCATCACCCTCGTTTCAGACCAATTGTTGGTTGGTTCTCACTCAAATATTCCTCTCCAGATGGCCCATTCTACTATGGTCCCACAATCTATGACTATTTCTACCGAAAATGTGGTTATCACTCAAGCTCCTATTGGAACACCACTTCCACCTACACCAAATCCATCACTTCCCCCTAGGTATAACACTTTGAATGCTTACATTTCTATCCCTACCCAAAATCCACCTGGAGGGTCTGGCGTCTTTGTTCCTCCTAGGTATAATGCTACGAATTAGTTTTTTCCTACACCTACTCGGGTTCTCTTCAGAGGCCCTTACGTTCCTCCTCCGCCTTTGTTAGGAGGATCTAACCGTTCTATCCCTAATGGCCCCAATCCAGTTGGGGGCACCAATCATTCTGTTTCTTTTGGTTTCTAGATTCCTTTTGGAGGTCAACCTCAAGCTGGGGGGAAACCTCAATTTCGGGGACAACCCCAGATTAGGGGACAACCTCAACTTGGGGGGAAACCTCAAGTTGGATTCCATAACCAAATTTATGGACCACATGTACCTATGTTGAAATATCAACCTTAGAATCTTCCTTTCTAAGGAAATATGCAACCATTTGGGGGGAAACATCCTCAAGTTAATTCTTTTGTACCCCCTAACCTCGATCAACCGTATTGAGGTTCTTTGAATCCCACTTGGGGTAAAAAATTGAAATATAATGTTCCTTTCCAAGGGAACATACCTAATCAACCCAACCCTGTGGGCTATCTACCTCAAAATCCTCCACAACCAAATTTGTCAGGAATGTCTAATTATCTGTAGACTTCTTATGGTCCTACTGGTATACCTAAGGAGCTTCCCTCTTGGAACTACCATTTTCCTCAAGTGAATAGACAGTTTCCTTTTCTGACCACTTTGGATTTTCCTAATTTGTCTAGGATTTTGAATGATCCTATTTTACATTCTCCCTATTGGCTCGTCATACCGACCAAGTTACAGTATGGCATTCCTAAGTTTAACGGTCGAGCAGGAGAAGACCTGAATAATCATGTTATGTCTTTCCATATTTTGTGTTCGTCCAACTCATTAATGGACGATTCCATAATATTACGACTTTTCCAATGAACTCTCATGGGTTCAACAACAAAATGGTACATCTAGTTACCACGATGTTAATACAATGACTTTAACACCCTAGCCATGGAATTTCTGACACATTACCAGTTGCCAATTCGATACGAGACAGGAAAAAATATTTTGAGTTCTTTTAAACAATCCTCATCCACTCATATTTATGATCACATTCATGAGTGGGGGAGGAGAAGATGTTTAATCAAAATTCCTCTTCCTTATCAACTATTGGCTGAGTGGTTTACCAAATCACTCATTGGACTTATTACTCATGATGCTTCCATGGGTTGTCTTGTCACTGAAGAGCATGTGATTAGTTGTTCTTAGTATCTATATCTCATTTATTCGCAAACGAGAACACTTTACGATTTGATCCCTGATGCTCCTCATCCTTCCACAAATCCTACCCCATCATCTCCAACATCTTCTCATGTTGTTGATGGTGTGATTTTCACCTTTCATGTTGAGACCTAGTCAGTGCACACCGGTCACACCAATCCCAAATCTAATAATTCTATTGTACAAAATACTCATACTCCTACTCCTTCCTCCGGTAAGACTGCTAAGGTTAATTAGGTTCAATCCACACCTACCGGGAAGAACCAAAATAAAAATAATGGGAAGGGTAAGAATAAGGAGGAAAAAAATAATAATCAACAATCTGACAAAGCCAAAACGCAACCTGCTGATGAGAAAGATAAATGTAAACCTTGTTACCCTTTCCTTATTTGTGGTGACGATCATTACATGAAATATTGTCCACGACGTGCTGAGGTTACTAAGTTCCTCTAAGTGACCAGAAATCCTCCACACCTATCGTTCTGTCACAACCTTTCCCTTCTCAACAGTAGGCCCAACTGGTCATTCATGACCAAGATTCTCCTTCTACCTCATCATATGTCCTTATGTGTACTGGTGACTCTAAAAACAACGAATTTGCAGTCGCAACTCGAGTCAAATATTATTCTTCATCAAAAGAGAGATTTGATGATATACCACCTTCGTTGGTGCAACCTTCTCCCCCAAATTCACCTACAAATGGTCCTATTCATCTCAAACGATCGGGTCTCGATACATTTCTTCATCCTCCTCCCAAGGGCGTTGTTTGAAATTCTACATTCAATCCTCATGCACGTGCTTCCCAAAACTACAGTATTGTAGAAGACCCTGCGCAAGCACCCACTGCAATGTCAACTCTTGAAATCCTTCAAAGTTGTCCCACTTAATGGAAGGAATTGTTAAAGGCCATTGGTGGAATTGATCCCACGGATACCAATTTGATAATCTTCGAATTGGAAGATCACATTCCAAGGCTTCCTCCTTAGTTAGCATTTCAAATCCAAGTTGTTGTTGAAAACAAGAATATCTGTAGAACGGTTACTAATGAAGGAGCCTCGACTTGTGTTATGTCCATTACTTGTTGGAAAGTTATTAGATCTCCTATCCTCAATGAATCACACAATACACTTAAGGCCTTCAATGGTATAGGTTTTAAACCTTATGGTGTTATTCCTTCATTGTCTATAATTACATTGGAAGGTAAATCGGTCAATGTCGAGGTTGAGGTATTTGATGCACCTCTTGATTATAACATTTTACTTGTCCATAGTTGGATCGATTCCATGCATGCAGTTGTATCTACCCTTTTTCATGTGTTACGTTTCACAAACCAAGGAAAGGTCATTACTGTCGACCAAATGGAATTCTTTAATTCTGATTCTTGTACTAGCAATGTTCCTTTTATCTCGAAGACACCCCCCGGTTACGAGAATGTTGGTGTGGGTCTTTTAAAAGATTCAACCTTGTTGGGTACATCTCCAATCCCACCACTCGATGTTCCTCGTCCTTTTGTCGCTTCGATTAATATTATCTCCACCACTTTTCGTGAAACCCCTAAGTCATGTGACTCATGGAAAATACCTAACCCTGGTGATTATCTTCATTACGACGAAAAAATTCCTTTAAGTCCGGTCGAATCCGCTTATCAAGATATTCAATACGCAACCCCCTCTCCTCCTTTTCTCTGTGATTCATCTCCTGATCCATTCCATGTGATCTTTCCTATAGATGATATGATCATGTCAGTCATGTATATGGAATTTACTCCATGGGATGATGGGCATCATCGTTCTTTTCTTTTCCTAGAACATGATACCATAGAGAGCTACCAACAGATTTCGAATCCGTCGACCATTGTTTTTATTTCTTCCATTCCTGAGTCAACACATGATGTTTTGTAAAAAGGGAACTTGAGTAACATTTCACCTACCATCCCTCTTGAAATATCGATTAAACCCGGATTCATGGAGAATGTTCATATCGGGGCCTCATGTTCTAGTAATGAGGTCCTCACGTATAAATCCCTTTTCCAAGAATCTTGTGACGTTTTTGCCTGGAGTTATGAAGAAATGCCAGGTATTGATCCTGATATCATTGTGCATGATATTAATATTTAGCCAAACACCAAACTCGTTCGACAGAGACTTCACCCAGTCCATCCATGTAAATCCATTGCTATCAGGATTGAAGTTGAAAAACTTCTTAAAGTTGTCTTTGTCTATCCTGTGGCTTTGACTGATTGGGTATCCAATCTTATTTCGCTAAATAATAAACAAGGTATGATCCACGTTTGTGTAGATTATAGGGATATAAATAAATCTTGTCTTAAGGACACTTATCCTACCCCTTTCATCGACCATATCGTTGATGAATGTGCTGTGAGTGAAATCTTCTCCTTGATGGATGGTTTCTCCGGTTATAATCAAATCAATATTTTACCAATGGATCAACACAAGATTGCTTTTATTTTCCCATGGGGAACCTTTGCCTACCGGAAATTACCCTTTGGTCTCAAGAATGCTAGCACGACCTTTCAGCATGCTATGTATTACAATTTTCATGATATTAATCACATTGTGAAACCCTATCTTGACGATCTCCAGGAGCATTCCATGCATCACCAAGATCACTCGACACATTTAAGGGCCATTTTTGTACATTGTCATTATTATTACATACGTTTGAACCCACACAAATGTGTTTTTTGTGTGGAGTCCAGCTGAATTCTTGGTTTTATCGTCTCTATACACGAGATTCGAGTAGAACCCTTGAAGGTTGAGGCTATTCTTAATCTACCTCCTCCTTCCACACTACACCAACTCCAAATTTTTCAAGGGAAGGCAAACTTTTTGCGTCGTTTCATCCCCAATTATGTTGAACTGACGAAAGGATTCACTCGGCTACTCAAGAAAGGTTACAAGTTTGTATGGGATGATACTGCAAACAAAGCCTTTGAAGCTTTGACACTTGCCTTAACCCATACACCATTATTGTTTCCCCTGACTATAGCCGATATTACTTCCTCTACTTAGTTTCTTCAGACTCTACCATTTCTATGGTCTTAGTCAAAGAGGATGATTCACATGACAAACATGTGATATACTATTTGAGTCAGAGTATTATGACTACCAAGACCAAATACCTACATGTGGAGAAACTGGCCTTGGCAGTTGTTCAAGTTGTCCAACATTTTCGTCACTATATCTTATTACGCAGAACCACTATCATTTATGATTGCAACCCCATGAAACATATCCTTACTCAACAATCGATAGGGGGAAAGTAATCCAAATGGATACTTATTCTCCAGGAGTTTGACTTGGATTTTGAACATGCTAAGTCAAAGAAATATTTGGTTTTTGTTGAACTGATATGTGACCTTCCCTCTATTGAGACAGGTAATGTGGTAGAGGATTCCTTGCCTGACGAATCCCTTTTTCTGATCAATTATGATGATGTATGGTACAGAGATATCATTATCTATCTCCAGACTAAAAATTTCTGGCCTGATATATCTAGTACAGATCATTGTCGTATATGGTATCAAGCCCGTGAATACATCATCCTCGATGATACTCTTTACCGTCACGGTATTGATTCCATTTTTCGATGATGTCTCACTTACGATGAAGATGACAAATATTTGAATGAATGTCACTCTGGATCATGTGGTGGTTGTATGTCTAGGTATGCCACTGCCCAAAAGATCTTATGAGTGGGTTATTTATAGCCTTCTTTGTTTAAGGACTGCATTACTGCCATCCAAAAATTCCATTCTTTCCAAACTTATAATAACAAGATAAGATCTCATCCTGATCCCTTACATACTATATTTTTCATTGGTCCATTCGCCAAATGGGGCATTGACTTCATGATATGTAACCCTCGCTCGGTCGGGGGGCACAGATACAACATTGTAGCTGTGGATTATTTCAGTAAATGGGCCGAGGGGATTACTACATTTGATAACACCAGGAAAACTGTAGCATTGTTCATATTCAATCATATCATTACTAGATTTGGTGTCGCCCCAGCCATCGTTACTGATCACGGTAGTCATTTTTGAAATTTTATGATGTCTAAACTTACTGACAAGTTGGGTCTTCTTCATGAAAAATCAACCCCCTATTATCCACAGGTCAATGACCAAGTTGAAACAATTAACAAAGTTCTCACTACCATTCTTCGACAGATTATAGGATTTCATAAGAAAAATTGGCACACGATGTTTTTCTCATCATTATGGGCCTATCAAACATCCGTTAAGTCTGTTTGTAACACCATTGTTCCCCCCCATCTTGTAATTAATCATAAAATAGGATTTACCATGCTAAGGCATGCGGACAATGTAAATGTATTATTTCTTGGGCTGCCAATAATTGATTGTGGGGTTGAAGCCTTGAAAGTACTGGCCATGATATCACTAGAGGAAAGAATGTGAAAACTATAAGGAAGGGTCACTATATCAAATAACCCCAAATTCCCTTGATGAGGATAATAAACCTCCTTCGGATTCCAAGGAGAGAAATCGGTTAATGAAGAAAGGACCAGTGGTTGAATTATCAACCACTCCCATGAATGGAAGCATGACCAAAACGGTAGAATGTCATCCCGAAGTACCACTGGGTATGACAGGCCAAGATGACTGGAGTTCCCTTCTGACAGAAGGAATAGGATGGGTTGAGAACCATCCTGGAAGAAAGATATAAAAATGGATAAGGATAATGAGTGGAGCTCTCCAGCGGATGAGAAAGAGAAGGCCATGAGCTTGATATTGAGTGAGCATTTGATAAACCTCGCTGAGGCCATAACAGAGAAGGAAATATCTGAAAGTTGCAGAGAACAGAACCCGAGAATAAGATGAAACAGAGAAAGAGACCTTGAGAAGTTCAAGAGTTCCCTAGTGATATCATGGCTTGGAACAGGGGTGGCCAGAGTGCTAAGAATGAATGTCTCTAATCCTATGGTCAGGTGGAAGGACAAATTCCCACAATTAGTTAGTTGGCTACCACCTATAATAGATAAGTAAATCGCATATCTTGTGTATTTAAGTGGTACTGTGAATTAAAGTTGGATATCCTATGAATGTTGCAGGGATAGATATGTTTTCTTAATGATTTATACTGTACCCCTTTTTGGTGTCTTCTTGATTGTATAATTAGGCAAGTAGGAAATTATATGGATGGGATATGTTTTATACTCGTAAATTATTGTGTCCTATGGGGGTTTAAGCTAGAGCCAAGAATTGTGAGTTCATCGACATTGGGCATAGTTTCATGTACACATGTCGACCCTCCTAGTCGTTCTGAGTCCCTTTTGTTATCACAATGTTGTAAAAGGGGTGTTTTTCCCTTAGGTAAGGACACCATGGTGAATTTGTGTGCAAAAGGGGGATAAAAAACCCACTTTTTACCTTTTATACTAAGTTTTGGGCCTAGGCGTATTGTGTTATTTTACGCGTAGATCTTGGTGGTCGAGATCTCCATGCTCAGATCTACGATGCACAGTCCTAGTCAGACCCCCCCAAGTATTCTTCCTTTAACGAGGGGGGGGGGGGGTCCGAGCAGGCGGTTTTCTGGCACAGGCCCCACACTAACGTGGCGCCTCCTCACTATGATTAGACCCCCCCGATCAATACCTCTTACCATCTACCCCCCCTCCAAGAAAGTCGCTTACCACCTCTGCTTACTGCCTTCCTCTCCCATCAACACCTATCCCCCACTCAGTCTCTCTCCTCATCTATCACATCTCTTTCTCTCTCTCCACCTCTCTCTCCCTCACACCTATCCTCCACTCATTGTCCTCTCGACCTATCACCATCCTGCCTTTGCATTTCATCCTCTGACTGCCTGACAGATGTCCCACTCATACTCCCTATCATCTCCACCTAAGATGGTTGTCCCCACCTCGTTCAGCCACCGAATCTTCCCCTTTCTACTAGTCACCTTCATGCCCTCTCATCTTCCGACACCCATTCACCCCTATCCCATGATACCACACCTCAGCACCCACATTCTGACACCCATGCTTTCCTAGTCACCATTATGTCGCTGCGTCTTTCCGCATGACCTCCCATCGCCTCATCGATTCCTCATCAGCTCCACCTTCGCCCACCTACCTATCTTCCCTGCAAGCATCCATCAAAGCACACACGGAAAAGGAGAGGCAGCCATGTCTTCCAAGTGCAGGCGTTGACCCTACCCACTTACATCTCGATGAAACAGTTAATGAAAACAAGGAAGGTGGTTGAGACATCATCTCCTTCCATAAATAGAAGGCCAGAAAGGGACAAGTTGTAGAACCATGTTGTTGGGGATAAATATATGCACTATTAATTCCCACTTTTAATTATCAACCAGGGCTCGTAATATTCGAGGTGCAGGCGCAGGAAATGCAGGATCAGAGTCTAGCCTAGCCTATCTAAAGCCGAAAAAACAATCTTCAAACCCACACTACAGGAAATTAACACTAAGTATTCATCACTGGGATGTAGGAATAACTTAGTGCTATAAAGGTTTATATCACGGTCTTTTATGCACTCGCGGTGATGTTTGTGTGATTATTCGTGAGTAGCTTACTTAAGTTTTTTGTCCTTCAACGATTATTCCCTATAGTGGATCCACACTTAAATGCAACAAAAAAAAAACAAGCAAATGGAAATGAATTCAAATGACAGGATATAAACTAACACCTTGGGTTGAAACCCATTACGGGAAGGTCATATCTCATGAGTTAGACCTTTAATATTCTTTTGGTGATTGACTAGAAATAAGAGTGCAGGAAACAAATACAAAGTGCGAGAAATGAAAAAATACAAAGTGCGAAAATCAATCTAAACTATAGAAAACAAACAAAAAGTAATGAAAGCAATTAAAGTAATCCTACAACTAGTTTTTCATACACTTCAAAATCTGTTCCTCACATATATTCAATAATACAACACAAAATATATTCAAATTATACAAAATGCAAACATATTTACATGATTGTAAAAAGATACAGATTAAAATAATTATAAAGTACTTTCAAATTATATACAACATTACAATACTGCAGAATATAATGCACATCACTATAAACTTTCAAAGAGAAATTATGACACGACTCCAAGATAAATCAAAGCTTATGAAATGCCACAAACTTTGATGGATTTTTACAGATACAGCTTGGAATGGTGACATAACATAAAAATTATGAAGACATTTAATCTGCAGAAAATGATACAATGAATGAAAATTCAAAATTACAGATAGATAATACAACACAATACAATGATTGTAATATAAGGAAAATCACAACTTGAACAATGTTTGGAACGTTTTTTGAATGTGTGATAAACTAAATCTATGAAACTATTTTACAATATGATTTATGATAAACTAAGTATTGAATCAATCTAACTATTGAATTAAATAATGGAGATTTTGCAATAATTTATCTATGCATGCATAAATGTTCAAACAATAACCTATTCAAGTTAAATAATCTATCTAATGATTAGCTACACGATCTTCAAATACTGGGCCCTTACCATTCTAGATCATGAACCTAAATCTTACTCCAGCTGCAAATAGAAAGTTATAATCACCAAATTCTTTGATTCATAATCATTAGCGTAGCACTGGAATGAATGTCACAGACAAGGGAACATTGCAAATAAACCTAGATTTTGGATAGCAAACGATTTTTTCTTATTATTATCTATCTGCCTGAATGAATCTGAATACATCCAGAGGGACAAATATATATAACTAGACTAAGCTCCCCTCCTTGAATATGGCTCATCAATAAATACAATAACCGAATGATTTCTAAGATAATAAAGGATGGCTTAATAAAGAAACAAGTTTCGACTCATTCTCATGAGATAAGTTTGATAATAAAGAAAAAACTAATTTTCATAACTGTCCCACATGGCATATTTGACCTGAGTGATAATAGGCCATCACAAAATTTGGAAAAATGAACCAATTTGGGTTTTTTTTTCAAATATGGACATGACAGTCATTTCTCCAAAGTTGGCGTTGAAGACCCCACAATATCTCTATTGGAAATATTGTCATTGATGGAAAAGGATGAGGAAAAGGAAGAAGAAGAGTTTTTCATGTATGGTTGAGTTTTGGATGGGCGCGTATGATTGCTGAAGAGGGTCACCAATAGCCGTCAGATCTGCAAATGCTGCGAGGGAGATAAGCCATCGGGAATTCCGTAGGCATGTGCATGGTGACATCGAAAATTCCGAAACCCCGATGAGAGGTTTTACCGAGGTCATGGGTTGACGGTCATATGGGGCAAGGCCTATAGCCAGTAGGGCTAGCGTGTGGAAAGGGGCGCATCGGAATCGGGGATCGGGACTTTGAAATGTCCAATTCACTTGACAACGAAAACCCCGAAATCATGATATGCAATTTCGCGATTTAATCGCAGCTGTTAAAGAAAGAATGAGATCTGGACCGTTGATTTCCTTCATCGGAGAATCGGGAATCGGAGTTTCGCAACTCCCGTGAACAAGTGCATCAGACATCGCGAAATCGTGATACGCGATTTCCCGATAAAGAAGATAGCGTGTGGGCCACCCCGAAGGACAGGTGGCAGGTCAAAGGCCAGTCGGAGGACCAGCGTATTGAGAATCGGCAAATCGGTATTCCCGTGAATGAAGGATCGGGGAGGAAACCCCGACACAGAATCTGAGCCGTCCATTCGATGGGATGCGTGTCAAGAGTACGGAGGAAGTCGGGGATCGGCATATCACGGGTAAAAGGGGCGTATGCACATTCACATCGTAAACCCTGAAACCCCGACGAGAGGTATGGTGGACGCGTGTCAGGAGTACGGAGGAAGTCGAGGATCAACATATCACGGGTAAAAGGGGCGTATGCACATTGACATCGTAAACCCCGAAACCCCGACGAGAGGTATGGTGGCGGTCACGTGATAGCAAGTCACATGGACCATTGTGTAGCCGGAAGGGACTAAAGCTCGAGAAAGGAGCAAATCGGGAATCAGGATTTGTAAGAGAAAAGAACAATGAACACCAAGAATGTCAAAAACCCGAAAGGCGCGCGTAGGTTTAGTTCAAATTTTTATGTGGGACCCGATTTCCCCAGAGCAATAAATATGGACCCAGAGCAATAGGGATCGGGGGAGCGGTGAATGTTTTTGACCCATGGTCTTAAGAAGGGGTCAATGCCCATTTTCTGTGTGTGCATCGGCAGGCAAAGTAGACTGGTAAGGATTTTGATTGGTGGCAGGGGTCCTTTTGCAGGACGTGGAGGCCAGTTTCTGACAGTAGAGACATCTACAGGTTGTTGCAATCATTTGTGCAGGCTGCCGGGAAGGTTTGAGGAGGGAGGAACCTCATTGTGGTAGTTGGGTCGCAGATCATTGACAGAGAGTTCTCTGCAGTGGGTTGAGCAACTAGGAGAGCGGAGGCATCATCTCCAGGTTTATTGTCTTGTTTAATGTATGTTTTAGAGGCTTTTGCAGCTGTCTTGCAGTCAATAGATCTGTGTTTCTATTATAACCCTAAAATGCACCACACAGGTTTACCTGGCATCAGGCCAACTCATGCCTCTTCCTAGCCAAATCCATGCTGAATAAAATCTTGAAAAACCTCCTAAATCAAGTAACCTGCGCCCTAACTTAGCACTAGGCGCGTTGGGACGCTGGCTGGCCTTCTACTGCATGCGGGTGACCGCGGGCTAACCCACTACAGCTCGCATTTACCTAACAAAGCAGAAAATCAGGAAAGTTTCCGCCGAGACGAAGAGCTTTTTGTCAGTTAACTGGAACTCCCAGCCATGCATGGCCGAGAGTTCGCCTAAAACCCTAGCTCCTTCTAGCCTATAAAAGGAGGGGTAGGGGTACTATTCAGAGGAGGAAAATCATAGCAAAGAAACTCTGCCAAAATTGCCAAGTCCATTATTGTCCCA
>ML799248.1:295085-313070 GCA_009831015.1 Picea engelmannii
GATATATATTTTTTTTATTTTTATTTTTTTGGTTATAAAAACTTAACTAATTTTTATTTTATTTTTATTTATTTACAAAATGAGAATGGATTTTCTAAAAAATGAAAAACAAAACAGTATATACAATGATATTTTCTGTAAATTAATTATTCCATATAATGCTTTAAAAAACACCCATTAACAGGGGCATTCAAGATCTTACCATCCAAATTTTCAAGCAGAAATGAATTTTTTCCTTCAGAAGATGCTACCTTAAATGGTCCATACCAAATATGATCGAATTTACCATTTTTTCCTGAATCCTCTTTTCGAGCATCCCACCTCAAAGCTATATCTCCGGGGAGAAAATTCCTGTCCTTAGCTTTACGATCAAATAATACCTTCATGTCATCCTGGTACTTCTGCAACTTTTCATCCGCTACAGCCCTGTGCTGCTGAACTTCAATCAGCTGATTTATCCTTCTTGTGAGGGGGTTTGGTTCTTCCTTCTCATCTTACCATAGTTTCATCATAGGAAGTGCTAAGTTTATGGGAAACACTACATCTGTTCCATATACCATTTGAAAGGGAGAAGTACTGATAGAATGTTTTGTGCCTATTTGATTTGCCCATAGAGCATATTTGAAATGCAAATGCCAAGACTTTTTATTTTCTCTTAACACTTTCTTGATTATACTAATCAAGCTCTTATTTGAAGATTTTTCCAGACCATTTCCCTGCGGGTAGTATGTTGTGGAATGACCCAACACAATATTATATTTCTGACAAAAACTGACCATTGCCATAGACTTAAAATCTTGCGCATTGTCTGTGACTATCTTTCTGGGACAGCCGAACCTAGACAAGATATTTTCTTCTAAGAAGTCTATAACTACTGAATCAGTAGCCTTCCTTGTTGGTATAGCTTCCACCCATTTGGTGAAATAATATGTAGTGGTCAGGATCCATCTGTGTTGAGAACTTGAATGAGGATTAATCTCACCTATGAAGTCAAGTCCCCATTGCTGAAAAGGAGCTTCTGTCTTGACTGGGACTAATGGCATCGCTGGTAGTTTATGTTTTATTACAAAGAATTGGCAAGGGCTAGAAGCTCATACCTTAGCATTGACATCTGGGAAAATTTTAGGCCAATAATAACCAGCCCTCAGGATTTTATATGTCGTAGCCCTCCAAGCGTGGTGTCCTCCACAGACTCCTTCATGAAATTGACCTATAACTTCTTTTGTTTCTGATTCGACCAGACAGACTAAGAGGAAACCAAGCGGGTCTTTCTAGTATAATATTTTTTTGGAAATACAGTATTTAACTGCATGCAACTTTAGCGTTCTAGCTTTGGATGGAGACAAGTCAGATATACATTTCAAAGTTAATAAGTATGTTACTATGTCCTTGTACCAATTCGATGACGCAAATTTCTCCTCGATCCCGTTTTCGACTATTTGGTCCTCAAGTTCATTCACGTCTACCCATTCTTCTTCCTCCTGAGAACTGTTTATCCCAAGAGCCATGAAATTGGATTCAGCTAAAAGTTTATCTAAACCCTGTCCCTTTACCAATTTGGTCGGTTTAACCTCCAAGTCGAACTCTTGAATTTTTGCAATCCATCTTCCTCTTTTACCATCACTGTCTGCTTGAACCAAGATATCTTTTACAGCACTAGTGGGTACATATGCAATCACTTTAGAGTGTAAAACGTAAGTTCTGAAAGCTTTCAATTCTTTTACCATAGCATATGATTTCTTTTCCATTATATTATATTTGAGTTCAACATCTCAGAGACTTTTGCTAAAGAAGGCTATCAGTTGCTCGAAACCTTCTTCATTCTTTTGAAGGAGTACAACAACAAGTGTATGTTCCGAGGAAAATGAAAAAATAAGAAAATATTTGAGATAATCTGGGCTCGCTAGTACTGGTGCCTCACTTATGACCTTCTTAATATGGGCAAAGGATGACTTAGCTTCTGCTGTCCATTTTACTTCACTGTTTTTTCTGAGCATATCTGTAATTAATTTCACAATTTCAGCGAAGTTAGGAATAAGTCTTCTCAATAAATTTATTTTTCCTAAAAATGATTGAATTGCTTTCACATTCCTAGGAATAGCTATTGTATCTATAGCCTCTACTCTTTTAGGGTCAATCCTGATTCCATTTCGGGATACGATGTGACCCAACATTTTGCCTTCTTGCATAGTGAAATGAGACTTTTTAGGATTTAAGGATAGACCAAACCTGCGGCATTTTTCAAATGTTTGTTTGAGATGAATGATATGGTCTTCATCTGATTTTGAAAAAATAGTAAGATCATCCAAATAGATGACTACAAACTTGTCCCGTTCACCGACGAAAGCAATATCCATTGCGCGTTGAAAAGTAGCTCTTGCATTCATTAGTCCAAACGGCATTTTATCGTACATAAACGTGCCCCAAGGAGTGGTAAATGCATTTTTTTCTTTATCAAGATCACTGATGGCAATTTGATTATAACCTGAAAATCCATCAATCATTGACATTCTATTAGCCCCTACTACTTTTTCAAGAACATGGTCCATTTTAGGTAGAGGATAATTATCTTTGAGAGAAGATTTATTAAGATTCCTGAAATCAACACATAATCTGATTTCCCCATTTTTCTTTCTAACTGGGACCAGATTAGCTACCCAATCAGAATATCTTAGGGGTACAATTATCTTTGCATCAAGAATTTTTTTGACTTCTCGTTGGATAACAGGTAATAAAATAGGGTTAAATTGTCGAAGTTTTTGTTTAAAAGGTTTGACACCGGGTTTGAGAGGTATTTTATGTTCAATCATATAAGTGTCATATGTTTTCAGTTCTTCGTACGACCATGCGAAAACATATTTATATTTTCTTAACAACTCCGTGTATTTATTTTTGTTTTCCGTTGATAAATATTTGGATAGTTTAACCATTCGGGGGTTTTCTTCAGTTCCTATATTACAATCTTCAACCTCCTCTAGTTGGGGTTGTAGAGTAGTTTTAGAAGGGATATCATCTTGATTAAAAAGTCTTTCCAAAGGGATTAGACCCTTGGGGATTTGGTTTTTCTTGAGAATAAGCATTCGGTGGTTTGCAATTTTATCGTGAAATTCTTTAGAATCCTCCCCTTCTTGCATGATCCATATAGGATCATTTTGATTTTCTTGATCGGTATGCGTTTCTACAAATTCATCTAATGATTCTAGAAACTTTTGAAGCTGCTCATCATCTTCAAAAACCTGCCAATGTTGTATGTTATTTGGTATTGAAGGACGATGTATCATTTGTATATGATATTTTAATTTAAAAGCAGTCGGGGGTGTAAAAGTTGATGCAACTTTGGCTAAAGAATCAGCCTGTTGATTCTCAGATCTTGGGACAAAATGAAAATTCACATATGTGAAGAAGTTTTCGATTAAATCCCAGACACAATTCCTATAGGACCATAATCTAGGATGCTTAGCCTGATACTTCTGATTCACCTGTTTTATAATTAACTCTGCGTCACCAAAGACTTCGAGTTGCTTAATTTTCATCCTTCTAGCAGCTTCTAATCCTGGCACTAAAGCTTCATACTCGCATACATTGTTTGTACAATCTACATTCCACTGGAGCCTATATGAAAAAGGAATAAAAAATTGATCATCGAGATCCATAAGAAGTTCTCCTGCCCCAGCTCCAAGATAGGAGGAACCACCATCGAAATACATTTTCCATACACCAGTACTATATACATTTTTCTCTATTTCTTTTTTTTCAATTTTTTCTTCTATACATTTATCGTCTACATCTACTTCAGAATCGTCATCTAAAGATAATATACAATTTCCTAAATCTTGGTCGGAAATATAAACTATATGATTGTTGGGGTTGTTTGGGTCACCTACAGTAAATGCTAACCTAGTCTCTCTGTAAAGACGAGTGTATTGGCCTCCGAAAACTGGAATTGTATCATATGTCATATCTAGTTGGAGAGATCCTCCAAGCTTAGCACCCCATGATATAGATAATAGCATACCATACTTTGGGGGAATGTTAGCGACTACTACATCCATAAGAATACTTTTAGCAGGTATTTGAGCCAAACCTACCACTAGGTCTTTAATCATACCTATGCATTTTACTTCCTCGAATCGAAAGAATATAAATCACCATAGGGTCTTGTGATTTCAAGACCAAGTTTTTCCATTATTGCCTTTGGCATGACATTGTGGGAAGCTCCGGAATCCAACATACAGTTATGGAGAAGGTGATCAAACAGGGTTAACGTAATATAAAAAGGAGCCATGGTGTCTCTTGCACCTTCGACGTGTGGACCGAAGACTAAGATAGGTTTGTCATCCTCTAAGTTGATGGCGTCAGCTTGGCTTTCATCTTTAGAAAAATTAATCATTTTGGTGATTTGTTTTCTGTATATGGGATTTTTAGCTAACTCAACAAGGGGAATAGGAATTTTGATTTTATTTATTTTGTTTTCCAAATTAAAGTTTCCTAGAGCCTTGTCATTTTCAATGTTCGGGGCTTCAATACCTTTCTTTTCAGTTTTACGTTGAGATATGACCTTGTTTTCATTTATAGGAGCCTGTGTCTTCACAGGGAGTGTTCCTACTGGTTCTGACTGAATAGGTTGTGTATCAACTGTGTTTCTTTTTGCATACTATTTATCTGCAACCTTTGGAGTTACCTCATTGGTTTCGTTTCTTGGCAAACTCTTTTTTGTTGGAACATTTGGGAGATTTTTATTTCTTGGTCTCAAATTATATTTTCCCTGTAGTTCAGCAATAATATCATCTGCAATATTTTGATATGTGAAATCATCAGTCATATTATTGCTAACATGTTCTTCCGATGTACTTTCTTTACTTAAAGATGCTTCATAATCCTGTCTTGATAAATAAGGGGATTTATTATCATTGCCAAGGTTACTAATATCTTCATCAATTTCTTCAAAATATCCTAAATCTTCCTCTCCCATGTAGTTTTCACTTTTAAAGGGTGTTAGAATTTTTTGATCTTCATTTTTAATTATTTTCTGTGGTCCCTGAGGTTCAAGATTTCTTCGAAAATCTTTTCTGGGGAAATTATCTCTTTTCGATTTCTCTAGTTCCATTTTCGAGATCTTGTTTGAAAGTTCTCGAATGACCCTAGCCATCTCTTATATTCTATCTCCCGAGGATTTTCTTGATCCTGAAGATCCACATTTCTCTTTAAACTTTTTATTTTCTTTGTTTCCAGTTTCAGTCTTTGCTTTAAGTTTCCCTGATGCCATCATATTTGATTCAATCTCAAACGCATCATCCTGCATTTTTGTGAGATCTATCGATCTCCTTTCTCTCAATAATAAGGAAAAGTCAGGGTCAAAAGCACCAACAAAAGTCACTTTTGTTGCAGGTTGTGAAGGTTTAACCTCAACTGGAATTTTATTGTACAACTTATTGAATCTCTATGTGAATTCTAGAACGGATTCAGAGTTTTTCTTTCTAAGGGCTCCGAATTCGGTTAAGTAGTAGAGGTGATCCTTCCTCTCTCCCCATTGTCTAATAAATGCACTTTCAAGTTCTTCATAGGATCTTAAAGATCCAGTTGCTAAGGATATGAACCAGGTCCTCACCTGTCCCTCGAAAGTTTGAACGAGGAGTCTATAATAAACATCTTCATGTTCTATTCCGAGTATGTCAGCAAATTGATCAAAACAATTTATATGTTCTTGGGCAGTCAAATCACCTTCCCCTGTAAATTTCGGAAGGCTTTTCATATAATTCTCGGGGAGATCATGAAGAGGAACAGGAAGAACAAGGGGATCATATCGTGCAACCACTTTAGCGAAAATCCTAGGAAGTGGTACTTGACCACCTCCAGTGGCACCACCTCTAGCTCCAGCACCTCCTTGTGCAGCCATGGTTAAATTTGGGACTGAAGTTTGGACAGTGTGAGGAGAAGATTCTCGAAAATCTGGAGAAGAAACTTCAGGAAATGAGAAAGTATCAAATGAAGGGGGAAGTGAAAGTGATCTTTCAAGAGTTTCTGATGAGTTTGATTGCGTAAAGTCGGGTTGATCAATAGTATATGTAGATAAAAAGACTTGTTTAAGTGATTTTTGTGATTTTAAATTTTTTTCTGGATTGGAGACTATGTCTGCTTGCTATCCGAGTTTTTTCTGGTGTTCTTTCGGCTACTAGCCAGTTTAGTTATTGTGGAGTCACCAAGTGAAAAATATTAGCCTTAGAAGGTTTCCTGTTCTTGTTCACTATTAAAAATAGAAAATGTCAATGTCGTTCTTCCCAGGGAAAAGATTCGTTTCTTCGCTCCCCAGCAACGACGCCAAAAAGATGTTGTTCCTGAGTTTATTCTTTAAGGCTATAAAGCATACCGTCAAGGCATCCGTAAATGATTTAAAGGAATGATTTAGGAATAAGAAATCAAAGGAAGATTAAAGTAGAATCAGTTTCTCAACTGTCTCTGTCTTGCTTCCTGTTGTTCTTGGATGCTAATGTCTCACTCAATAGCAGCCCATGAACGTTCTAACTCAACCCAGTTAGTTGCCATTTGTAAAATGGTATTAAATAAATTCAAGGCAATACCGGTTTGATCCTGAAGGCCTGGTTCAACGTTGGGTTGTCTGCTACTTGGGAGAGTCATGGATGATAAAAATTTATTTGTTTGTAAATGGATTTTAATCAGTTTGTTACTTCGGATTTCTAGAGATGAGAACAAGAAAAACAATTTTAAAACCCAAAACAGTAATGTAAACACATTCGAGGTCATTTCCTAGTTTTGTAACAATTTTGAGAATTGTAAACAACAAATAAACACTACAGAAAAATATGAGGCTTTAATCAAGAAAGAATCTCATATTTCAATAGACAATGATGAAAGAAAAAGGAGGTTTCTAACAAGGGTTAAGTATTAAGGAACAAAATCTTTACAGGTCTTAAAATTGCTAAAGAAATTTCAGAGGAAAAATTGTAAATCGTTTAACATCCAAACCAATCTATAAATATAAATCAATGATGTATATAACTTCAAATTGATTACTTGTTAGAAAAACATTGAAAGGGAAAATTTAACAAAGTATAATAAACAGGGGAAGACACATAGTTACAAATTTGCAGGATCCAGAATCTCATTTGCGATTTATATTCTGATGTATTTGAAAACTGATATTACAAAAATGGCTCTCTCCAAAATTTCTGAAGCCTTTTCTCAGCCTTTAGAAACTATATTTATACATGCTCATCAAAGTTTCTCGTTGGTGACTAACCAACTTCCTAATATTTCGGTTACATAAAAATAATGTCAACCGTTTACAATTTCTTTTTAATTTCTAATAATAAAAACATTTAAAAATGTTTTAAGCTTGCGTTGATGAACTTCCTTTCTCCTCTTCAATACACTGAACACATTTTCCAAAAAAATTCACTAAGATCCTGGGAGCATCGGGTATCTCATTTGCTTCAAATGAGAAAAATCATCTCTGCAATTCGGGAAACCGACTTTGTATCATCCTTTCTGTGAATTTAACAGTTTTCAACTTTAGATGTGAAGTCACCATCCATTTGTTGATCTCTGTTATATTGATTAATTTAATTTTAGCAATCTCTGTTTTCATTTTCTCCAACTCTTCTTTTAACCTTAGCTGGTGCTTGGAAATATTAATTTCGCCTAATAATCCAGAACAATCATCTATTCCGATATCTAATGAATCTCTTTCAAAGAGATCAAAGAATCCCTGGCAATCCTCATTAACTTCTCTTGTGATTCGTTTATATTCTGCCAGTTTTGCTTCCCACACTTTTATCATTATGTCCCCTTTAACCTGTTCAGAAATAGATAATTTCTGAGTCTTTCCAATTTCTTCCTTTGATGAGAAAGACACTGCTTTCTGAAACGTTGTTCTAGCTTCTTTCTCCTCCCTTTCTTTCTGGAACACACTCTCCAAAGACTTATTTGATTCTTGAAAATAATTTTGGATCACTTCCAGATTCAAGAACACTTTCTGTTGTTCTTCCTCTATTCTTAAATATATCTCCAATGCTTGTGTCTTGAAACTTTCAAGTTCTATTACCTGGTTAGTAATAGAAATAATCTTATCTTGCAAATGTTTGTTTTCTTCTCCCAGCTTTCTAACCTATTCCTGTGTGACCTTTATTAAGTGTTTTGCCTCGTCCAAGTCTTTATTCAATTTCTGGATTTCTTGCATATCCTTAAGTCTAGCTTGTTCTGGACCCTTTTGTATTCCCCAACTAATATTTCTTTTGTTTTCTTTTAGTTTGTCTTGCAACTGGATTATTGTTTGGTCCTTCTGTTCAAGTAGAGTTGTTAAATTGCCAACATAATACATATTAGCTGATGCTATAGAATCCATTGTACCCACTAATTCTGTAGCAAAACTCTCCATCCTTGAGTTTCTTTCCATCTATAATAACTCCATTCTTTTTAATCGTTCCTTCTCCTCTTGGATGAATTTCCTGTTTCAAGACTGCTCTTCGCTTTTTATTGAAAAAGTAATATGATGGGGGGATTTCATCTCTTGAAATCAGCTCTAGATCACTGACATATAAAACTCTTTCATGGGGGGTTCCGAAAGTCGACTGTAATGGAGTTAAAGATGTTATAAGACTACCAAGTTCTGTTGAAGTTGTTCCTCCTATTTTTTCTGGAACATTCTTCATGATTTCTGTAATTGTTTCTGGCTCTTTTCCCTTATCCATTCCTGATTCTTTTGTTTGAGAACCCTCTGTGCCTTGGGAAGGTATCTCAGTATTCTTCAACTTACCTTTGTCATTTTCTTTACCCTCAGTATTAGTTTCAAACCCTGGAGGGGTTTCTTCCTGTTCTGGCGATGGGGTTGAAATTTCACCTTGTAAAATCTTAGGTAGGCAGCTTCGCCTATGGCTTTGAAAAGATGCAAACCTAGCCTGTGAGTCAGGTGGCAAGGCCTGGACTCTATTCAACACTTCTTCATAAGACTTAACATCTTTAAATATATCATCATAAACAGATACTTCACGTTCATATGCCTTTAGATTACAATGTATGTAATGCCTACTTATTATTTAGTAGGGGTCATATTTACTAACTTCACTTCTTCCAATGACTCAACTTCTACCTTAGAATGGCCTAAATTTGATACAGGAAATTTCCCAATATGAACAGGGAAAGATGGCCATGCTTTTTTCTGAATTGCTTTTAATTCCAATCCAACACCGCCCTTGGCTATCTGATGAGCTACTTCTCTGCACACCAATCTGTCTGGTAGGAATTTTGGGAGTGCGTGGGGGGGAATGGAACAGCCATAAACCCTAATATAGGAAAAATTTTCCTCAATAAACCAGTTGGCAACTGATTTAAGACTTTCTATGATTGCATCTGAAATGCGAGGGGGTTCGCATCCAAAAAATAATTTGTGCATAGGAATAATGAAAAAATGACAAACCTCGTAAAATGCCTCTTTAGTATTTTCTTCCCAAAGGGCTGAGTGATATTCATGAATGGGTTCTGGACATGAGATGCTCCAACTCCAATTCATCAATGGAAAGTGGGTCATAAAACAGACTGCATCCATAATGTATGCAGACATATAAAAAGACAATGGTTGTCCCTTTGACTTGGCTGCTTTGTAATTTAAAATTTCTTGCGTCAGGTTATCCAACAAAATATTATGCCAGTTAAAACCATTTCCTTCTTAAACTTCCTCTAAGAAGGGTACCCAATCTGCATGAATGTGTCAGGGATCTTTTCTCCCGAAAAGTCTGCATAACATAATGGCTATATAAACCATATATTCGTTTAAGGAGGCTATAGCATAAATCCCATGAGTATCAGCCCTAAACTTTTCTTCAAACCTCGCCCATCCTCTAATCATGTCGAGATATGTCTAGTCTGCCTCAACACATTCCTTTCTCTAAATCTCAGCTAAAAATTCAGCATTAAAGGTGTGTTTATGATTCGGCGAGAGTTTATACATTACTTGAATGTGCTCTGGCCTGAATGAGCCGATGATAGCTCCATGCTCATTCTGAATGCTCCTTGTTTGTATATCAACCATTATCCAGAGCCCATTCAATCATATCAGTATATTCCACCAACCTCGGACGTGCAACAACCTTATGAAGTTCAGACTCAACAATGTCCCAGAGATGATTTTCAGAATCAGGGTCAGCATTCTTTAGCTCGTACTCCAGCAATTAATAAATTCGAGTCCATGATTTGATGGAGGTTATGGCATGTGGAGTAGTATCAGAGATAATATCTCCTTCCTGTGTGTCTTCATTTTTCTTCGGTGCCTTTTTGGGTGGCATGACTTCTGTGTTTAATTGGAAACCTGTAACAATAAATGGATGAATGAGCTCAACTTAGAACGATAACATAGACATTCGAATGTTTATTTTGAATATATTTTAAAAATGATGAGACTTGCACAATTGTTACGAAATTAAAGCTCTTAATGCAAAATATATTTTACCGAGATACGCTTTTAATGTCCGTATTTAAGTACCTTCGGTTTTTGAAGAAAACAAGAAACCTACTTAATGATAAGAGAAAAATAAATGAACACATAAGAATGATTAGCATTAATCTTGTTTTTAAGAAAAAGGTTAGTTAGTGTTAATTATAGATTAAATCTGAAAACTTCACTTTTCGGGGTTTCGGAAATCTTGATGTCGAAAGGTATGTCTTCGAAAAAGCTCGATCGCCAAAATCGCAAAATCGCGATGTTTTAATTAAGATTTAAATGTTTTTTATCACATTAATTAATTGAGATTAGACAACATCGGGAAATCGTAAATTCTGATGTCGAGAAGTATGTTATCAATGAAATCTGATCCCCAAAATCGCGAAATCGCGATGGCTATTTGTTTTAAACGGGACTTAACTTATCTTAATTAACTACATAATCAAGATTAAGGACAAAACATAATTAGTTTAATTTTAACATGACTTATGGATCGGGGTTTCGAAAATCAGGATTTCGGGAAACATGATGACAAGAGACGCGCTCTCATAGAACCGCGAAACCCGAAATCGCGACATAATTATGTTAAACTTTAACCTTTCTTAGAAGAGATTAAACTAATTCATTTTTTAAAATTAAGGTTCCAATGTTTCGGGAAATCGGGGATCGGGGTTTCGTGATTCAATTTGCATCAAAAATTTGTTTGAAGAAAACCCTGAATCCCGATTTCTTTAATGTTTAAATTAAAAAATTGCAAATTTTAAAATTACAACCTGTTTTAAATAATTTTTCAAAAGAGCTTTACAAAATTTATATTTTGGTAAACTTTTTTCCGTTCATTATCCAAAAAATTGATAAAAGGTATCATGAATTTAGAAATGACGAAACTCTTATTTTCAGAAAACCGAAACCCGTAAAATAAAAATCTAGGCCTTAAGGATGAAAAAATTTAAGCTTTGTTTCAACAGTTGGTATCAGATGACCTAGAGCATTATTGTACCGGATGGTTTCTAGAACATTCTAGTACTGGATGTGTTTAATTACGAGTACCCTATGATATGGAGTGTGAGTACCGTATGACATGGAGTGTGGGTACCGGATGGCATGGAGTGTGAGTACCGTATGACATGGAGTGTGGGTACCAGATGACATGGAGTGTGAGTACCAGATGACTTGTAGAACCTTCTGGTACCGGATGAATTGGAGTACTGGATGAGCGCAGTATCGGTACCATATGAAATGAGTACTGAATTACATGGAGTATGGGTACCATATGACTGTGCAAGTACCGACTGACTGTAGAACCTTCTGGTACCGGATGAATTGGAGTATCGGATGACCTGCAATGCGGATACCGGAACAAGAACAATACATGTATCGGAACATGGAAAGTGCATATACCAGAACTTGAACAATACAGAAGATGTTTCTTGGACATATAAACATAGGATTAAACCACCATTGACAAAACTATTGTATAATCATCCTTTTAATCACTAAAAATATGGAAAATTATTTATTAACCACATAGGATGAATAACAAGAGATAATGGAGGTTTATGGTGTAATTAGCGATATATTATTAACGAAATGCAGGGAGAAGGTGTAATGATGAGTGTATTTGTATGACAAAAAGTATGAAAAAACAGGAGCTCAACACACCCCCAAACCCAAGGATTTGCATGTCCTCATGCAAATAAGGTGAAGAACTTATGATACTATGCTTATAGAATTATGTGACATTGTTTCTTTTGTGTAAGTGTTGGTTCTCTTGGAATGACACTTTGTAAACTACCACAGATTGATTTCAAAAAGAGAAACAAAATTATCATAAAAATGGAGGACAAGTAGTGGATGAGGTATCAGAGTGATGGTGAATGGTGTGCATATGGATAATGGTTTATAAAATGTTGGTGATGGTGGCCATATGAACTTGGAAATCAATTTTAAGACCAATATTTACTTTGTGGTTCTTTGCTTGGATAGGCAATAATGATGTCATCCTCTTTGACATGACTTAAGAATGCTTTAAGATGTATGAAGAGAAGACACTATAGATGTTACTTTGTATTTGTATTCCACATATTTCATTTTCATTACTTAGTCTTATCATCAGAGTATATTGTTCATTACGACAAGTGGAGTGAATATGAAGGGTTTGCTAAGTAGTTGTGATAATGCATAGTGGAGTGTGGAGTGGGTAATAGTGGTTATGCATCATGTTTTACAAGTTCTTAGTAAATTAAAAAGATGTGTACCAGTTTTACCTCAAGTTACCCTTGCTTTGAATTCTAATGCATGTTGAAGTGTAAACTATGCAGAACAGGACAAAATGTCTGCAAAACTATGATGTAGGCTACTGAAATTTGAAGATGAAGTGGAGCAAGGCTATGAACTAATGGATATCTAGGAGAGAGTTGATGAATGTTGATCTATTGAGATTCCTTATGTCTCTCTCTCACCCCCAAACCCGATGGTTTGCATGTCTCATGCAAACTCTCATTAGCACATAAAATTTCTGCAAGATGAAAGTGGACTATGTGGAACCAATGCATGTTGAATGAAGGAGAGAAATGAAGTATGCCAAAGTTGAGAGCTGTTGAAAATATCCTGCAAAAATTACCCTTGAAAAAGATTTAAATTTCTGTATTGTTGGTATAGGAACCTACTAGTTCTTGTACCAATAGTACCGGAACAGAAAAATCTAAAAGAACTAAACCAATACTATTATTATGAGAGAATAAATATACATTGATTGCATGCTTAAATAAACAACAAAAAATTAACTGTATTCATGCTTGTAAATTTGGAAATGAAATTTGTTTTAAAATATTACAAGCATAAAGGAAATTTCTAAATTACTTATTACATACGATTTCTTTAATCATTTATAGTTGAATGCTCAAGAAACCATATTAATTATGATGGGGGATTTTTCCTCTCATCCTTGAATAGGAAAACATGAGGAGATAAGTGGTCTTTGATAAATGAGAAACCGATAGGAAACCATTCATCCCTATTTAATTTCTCAAAGAATCTATGTCATTCAAGTGATATTGATAAAGTTCGCATTTGAGTTTATTAGACTCCTACACTTATGGGTCCCACCTCTAGGACAATGACATCCTGGGTATGAAAGATGGGGTCATAATACCATCTTACGGACATTCTCAAATGGAAATTAGATGAGGTTCATTATCCTTTTGTTCAACCATTCATGCTTCTTCTTAACGATTTACACAAGTATATTGTTCATACAGACAAATATAGATTAGGCATAATGAAAGACATCAAAATCAGAACCCATTGCCAACAAGCCTATTCAGTACTCCGATGGGGTAATTTTGACTCTAAGAAATATCCTTCCAAGCAGAATGCCCCATTTCCCATGAGCCTATTCAATACCATGATGGGTTTTCCTAGTTATACCACAGGTAGGTACCCGCTGCCAGCAGACCTGTTGAGTATCCTGACGAGTTAGCCTCTTACACCCATTTTCCATCAAAGGCTCTTGTCCCAATATTTACCCTTAAGATAAAATTTATAGATTGCTTTTTCATGGGTGAATGGGGGAGCATATTTGAAAACTTTTTTACAGGATGGGATGGTATTGGGTTGGAATATATTTTATAGATTTCCCATAAAAGATTGTTCGTATGAAAAATAGACTTATGTATCGAGATTAGTCGAAAGAAATATCATGGTCAAACTTACTTAATGTGTGGTGGATGAGGCCATGAGAGAATGACCTAAAGGTGTCTCTAGTCCCCAAGTTCATCTTCTCCATATAAGATTGTGTTCCCTCATAAGTAGAAGTTTCATTCACTCTCATGCTACTATTTGATAATAATGCTTGAATAACAAGTTCTAGTAGGAAACTAGGATGTACAAGTTACCTATGGGTATCATTATGCAGACCTTAAATATTTTGTAAATCCCCATAATATTTTAAAGATTAGGCTTATGAGCAACTGTTATTATTAATAGTGAGAAATATGTATGTAATAATAAGAAGAAATATCTTAAGTTGTTTTGGTTTTTGATGTTAGATCACCAATATTATCTTCATCTAATTTCATTTATTTGAAAAGAAACATGAAAAGATGTTGCATTTATTTAGAACTAGGTTAACTAACATGCAACTTTTACTCTATCCTATCTAAGAGCAAGAAATTAAATTTCACGTGTAAGAATATTTCCAATGTAACCATGTTCTTAACAGAGGTAGAAATAAATTCATACTCGGGTTTGAAATATAAGATTTAATGTATACTAGAATATGAAGAACCAGTTGCTTTGATGATGATGTGAAGAGTTGTTGAAGAAGAGAGTGGTGCTTCAGTCTTGTTGTTGTTTGGAACCAATGTTCAATGCAATCTTCATGTTCTTGGTTCACTTCCCCATTTATACCACTTTGCATGTCTCCCTCTATCATGCCACACAAATCATCTTCTTTCAGATGGTTTTTCTCTTGGATGCATACTGGATCTGACGATATGCATGTCAAGAACTCCTTGATCTCAGGTTCTAATGGTAGCTCTCCATCGAATGTGGTCCATGATTCTTTAGTCTCTCCTATAGGTTGGAAAAAGTGATTACAAAAGGATTTTAGATCTTCTTGTGGATGTAGTTCATGGAACTCTTATTCTTCTATCACTTTCAGAGATGTAGATAGGTTCTTGACTATTGTCAAGATTTTCTCTTCCTGAGAGGCAGAGATCCCAACTACTGCTAGGATTTGAGAGAGTTCTGTTAAACTCTTGATCATCTTTGAGTTCTTGTTGCTAGTTGATGGATCATGTTTCACACATGGATTATTGTAGAGGGGGGTTCTTACAGTGCCCAAAAACTTTTTTAAAACCCTAAAGAAATAAAAAGAAGCAAACTAAAAGAAAATGTAAGCAAACCAATTATATACTCGAAGCGCCACCGTGATACTAGGACCCTGTTGTCACCAAGTTATATGTTCACACAAGTTAGATTCTCTTCTCATATATATAAAAAATGGCTAACGAAAATTCTAACTACTGAAAGGAAGAGGACAACCTAAATTTGGAGTAACCCCACTAAAGTGGATGCATGGGATCTTCCCTCATGTTTTACCGTCTTCTCTTCACCCTTAGGTCATCCTTAAAAGAACACCACACTTGCATGAAAATAAACACACTTGCATGAAAAGAAACACACATGCATGAAAGGAATATTCAAGGCTTTGGAGAAATAAAAGAAACCTACCTATGCTCTAATCCCTTTAGCACCTCCCCTGCAACAACGTCAAAATGTTGGGGCTAAATATATGCACTATTAATTCCCACATTTAATTATCAATCGGGGCTCATAAGCTTTGAGGTGTAGGCACAGGAAATGCAGGATCAGAGTCTAGTCTAGCCTAATCTAAAGCCAAAAAAACAATCTTCAAACCCACACTGCAGGAAATTAACACTAAGGATTCATCACTAGGATGTAGGAATAACTTAGTGCTATAAAGGTTTAGATCACAGTATTTTATGCACTCGGGGTGATGTTCATGTGATTATTCGTGAGTATCTTACTTAAGTTTTCTATCCTTCAATGATTATTCCCTATAGTTAATCCACACTTAAATGCAATAAAAAAAAAACAAGAAAATGGAAATGAATTCAAATGATAGGAAATAAACTAACACCTTGGGTTGAAACCCATTACGAGAAGGTCATATCTCACAAGTTAGACCTTTAATCTTCCTTTGGTGATTGACTAGAAATAAGAGTGCAAGAAACAAATACAAAGTGCGAGAAATGCAAAAATACAAAGTGCGAAAATCAATCTAAACTATAGAAAACAAACAAAAAGTAATGAAAGCAATTAAAGTAATCCTACAACTAGTTTTTCATACACTTCAAAATCCGTTCCTCACATATATTCAATAATACAACACAAAATATATTCAAATTATACAAAATGCAAACATATTTACATGATCGTAAAAAGATACAGATTAAAATAATTATAAAGTACTTTCAAATTATATACAACATTACAATACTGCAGAATATAATGCACATCACTATAAACTTTCAAAGAGAAATTATGACACAACTCCAAGATAAATTGAAGCTTATGAAATGCCACAAAATTTGATGGATTTTTACAGATACGGCTTGGAATGGTGACATAACATAAAAATTATGAAGATATTTAATCTACAGAAAATGATACAATGAACAAAAATTCAAAATTGCAGATAGATAATACAACACAATACGATGATTGTAATATAATGAAAATCACAACTTGAACAAAGTTTGGAACGTTTTTTGAATGTGTGATAAACTAAATCTATGAAACTATTTTACAATATGATTTCAGATAAAGAAAAACTAGGTAAAACGATTACAGGAATGAACGAGTGCATAACACAAGAAAATTACAATACAATCAATCTAACTATTGAATCAAATAATGGAGATTTTGCAATAATTTATCTATGCATGCATAAATGTTCAAACAATAACCTATTCAAGCTAAATAATCTATCTAATGATTAGCTACATGATCTTCAAATGCCTGGCCCTTACCATTCTAGATCGTGAGCCTAAATCTTACTCCAGCCGCAAACAAAAAGTTATGATCACCAAATTCTTTGATGCATAATCATTAGCATAGCGTTGGAATGAATGTGACAGACAAAGGAACATTGCAAATAAACCCATAATTTGGATGTTATGAACATAAATATACATATATTACAGATATTCATAACATAATAATTAATAAATAATAATTATTAATATTGAAAGGTCATGTCTCAAAAGACATGACTATTGGTAAAGGGCACTCCTGCGTGGGTATATAAGCAGGGCCTCATTCCCAATTGTAATCGTCTATCTTATATCTTATCTTATCTTATTTATTCATATTTTATTTGCAGTCCTATATGGATTACTTTGTTATATTCCAAGTATTTTGGATTATTTGTGCGTGACGAACTTTGTTCGTCTCATTCGGTATCAGAGCTTTGTTTTCCTAATCCCGGCCTTTGGCCAGTTCTTTATCAAACCTTGTCTGATTCGGATTTTAGCCAACTCCATCGTTTCATAGTTTCTTTGAAAAAATTGGTCTTTGACCACCAATCAGACCTTTCGCCATCAGATTAAAAAAAATAATAATAAATAAATAAATAAATAAAAATAAATATATATATATATAAATAAATTTAAGAAAAACATACACAAACACCCCCTGTACACCCTCGTAAACTCTTTCGCATCCCTCATGTCCCCGCTCCCTCACATCCCCGTAACCCCTCCCCATTCCCCACGACCTGTCCCTACCCCACACCTCTCCCACACCCGCTGTCCCATTCCCCTTACACCCCAGTAACCTCTCCCCCTCTCCCATTTCCTCGCAGTCTCTCCACTCCGATGCACTGACCTCTCTCCACTCCCCTTCCCACACAACCCCCCTCTCTCCAAACCCTCCCAACCATATCGCAGTCTCTTCCCTTCCCACGCACTCCTTCCCACTCCCCTTCCCACACACCCCCCTCTCTC
>ML799248.1:313157-350802 GCA_009831015.1 Picea engelmannii
CCCCGCAACCTCTCGTGACCTGTCCAATAGAATAATCTTCACTGCAAATTTTATAGTTCAGAAATTTGATTAAGGAAAAATCTATTTGCTACATCTGTAATTATTGAGGAAAATAAAAACAAAGTTAGTACGCTCGTCATTCTTGCATTAGTGAATAGAATTGTGAAGGAAATCACCACAGGGAATAAAATAATACATTCTATTCCTTGCAAATTGCATATTACTATTACCTGCATCCTATAAAAACTACAAAAACTATTGAATTAAACTAATCCTACAAAAGTTGTTGCAATTAAACTAAAAACTGTATGATTCCTTTCAAATTGGAGTGCCATCTGTGCAACCTACAACTGATTAGAAAAAATAACCGTACGAAATTTTTAGAGAATACACATCAAACTAGTCGCGTCTGTACAAACCGTATGGTCACGTTCATACGACATCTAAAAATTAAATTAACATTTGCGATTTTTGGGTTAAAGGAATAATCGGTGAGTAAATTCGTGGAATAATCAGTGAATAAATTCGATATCGTATATTTTAGAGTAGCTAGTGAAAAAATAGCCGCCATTTCAAAATCAAACACCACATAATAACGATTTAACACCCATTGAGTAAAGGGTGTGACTATCAACAAAACCGATCTTGGTAAATCGACTTGGTACTAAGGTGTATTAAGTACGATTCATTACTTTTTTTGGTTTATTTAATTTTGATAGGTGACATCGCTTTATGAAGAGGGGATAAGTGTGAGTATATCAATTTATACACACATATAAAGGGGTTGAATATATTATTATATTTTAAAGTCACTCATAGAGTTTATTATTAATATAAAAAAAATAAAAAAATTATCCCCAAAAATATTTACAAGGAAGCATTGAAGTAAAAAAAATAAATATAAAATACAAGTAAAAGGAAAAAAACAGAATATTAGAGAATATTCAAATACTTATTACTTTGTTATATTCCAAGTATTTTGGATAATTCTTGTGTGAGCGAACTTTGTTCGTCTCATTTGGTATCAGAGCCAGGTTATATATATACTTTGTTTATATAATAATATATATAAAGGGATTATTGAAGAAATTTTATAAGAGTGTTTTTTAAAGGAAAGAAGAAACTTATATTCAGAAGGTGAAGAAAAGTAATATATTATTATTATATTTCAAGGTTCAAACATATAATTATATAAATGGAGTTTCCTAGTGATAAACAAGGAAGATTTCCTCAAACTTATAAAAAATATGCGGATCCCTTAATAAAAGTTAATCGGATTATTCAAGGAAAGAATATCAACATCGCTATTTGCTCGACCGCTAGGAAAAATCACATTAACGTTGGCCTAGAAAACCAATTAATGGTTTTTGAGTCAAATATAATTGAAAATGACATGTGTCTTTCCAATGAGAAATATGACATTAAGAACCTACAACTGTCTACGAGTGATTACAAATTCGTAGCTCAATTCAATGTCGTGTCAATCTATGGATACAGTGTTGATATAATTCTAGGGTCAACTTGGGTAGATACACTAGGTAATTTTATTTTCAACATAAGTAGAAAGTTTTTAACATTTTCTTATAAGAAGAAGAAATTCACATTAGAGGACGCTACAATGAAGACAATTTCAGAAGCTCCATCATCAGAAGACTTGAAGGACATATCAGAAGTGATCCTTCCAGATAACCAGAAGTCAATACAAAAGTTGCAAGATCGACAAGAAGAATGTGACAAAACCATCATTGAAAAAGACGAAGAGATTTCTCGCCTAAGAAATCATAATAAAAAACTACTTGCAAAAATCATGAAGTCCAAGGAGAAGAAGCAGTGTTTTCAAAAGTTCGAACAAGAAAATCAAGGTCTCAAAGAGAAATTAACCAAAAAAGAGGAAGAAAGCTCCTGTCTAAGGAACCTTAATCATAAATTACTAGAACAAATTAAAAGCTTAAAGGATGAAAGAAGGGAGAATCTAGAATTAAAAAATAAAGATGACAAGTCAGAAGATAAAGAAGAACTTTTACGATTAAAGTGACATAATCAAGATTTACTAACGCAAAATCAAAAGGCTTAAGCATGATAAGAAGACCTTACAAGAAAATCTAGATTTCAAAACATCATTAGTTGATAAGGAAACGATGACAGACCCAATCAACCTTACAACTCAAAAGGAGGCAAATCTAGCTGATGTAAAGAAGTTTTCAAATGTTGAGGTACAAACAAGCCAGAGATATCAAGAAGATTCAAGTCCAAAATTTAATCAACAAAAAGCTACAAGTATACGAAGTAAGGATCGAGTTATAAGGATGCCTTATCGAAATCCTAATCACAAAAATCGATACTTTAGCCAATCCTTGTATCAACAGAAACAAATGACCAGTATGTCAAAGAATATTACTTCAGCTACAAGTGATGCTCAAAATAGAAGTTATCATGGGAGTCGAAATACATCAAGTTATTTCCAAGAACCCTATAAACTTCCCATGCAAAAGATCGAATTAGGATGGGCAGACTCCTTTACAATGCAAAAGTTCTGCTCAGTGCTTAGAAAGTCCTATCGTCTCAAGTCCTCAACGATTACTAACTCGATAATGAAAAATCAGGCGACAATAATTACAAGCTAGCGCAAGAGATAAGTCTTCCATAAAGTATGCTTTGAGGAAAAAGCATTTTTAAGGGGAAGGCAATGTTATGAACATAAATATACATATATCACAGATATTCATAACATAATAATTAATAAATAATAATTATTAATATTGAAAGGTCATGTCTCAAAAGACATGACTATTGGTAAAGGGCACCCCTTCGTGGGTATATAAGCAGAGCCTCATTCTCAATTGTAATCATCTATCTTATATCTTATCTTATCTTATTTATTCATATTTTATTTACATTCCTATATGGATTACTTTGTTATATTCCAAGTATTTTGGATTATTTGTGCATGACGAACTTTGTTCGTCTCATTGGATAGCAAACGATTTTTTCTTATTATTATCTATCTGCCTGAATAAATCTGAATACATATAGAGGGCCAAATATATATAAATAGATTGAGCTCCTCTCCTTGAATATGGCTCAACAATATTCAATAAATACAATAACCGAATGATTTCTAAGATAATAAAGGATGGCTTAATAAAGAAAGAAGTTTCGACTCATCCTCATGAGATAAGTTTGATAATAAAGAAAAAACTAATTTTCATAACCATCCCACATGTCATATTTGAACTGAGTGATAATAAGCCATCACGAAATCTGGAAAAATGCACCAATCTGGGTTTTTTTTCAAATATGGACATGACAGTCATTTCTCCAAAGTTGGTGTTGAAGGCCCCACGTTATCTCCTACTGCCTTCTTATTTGTAGAAAACATTTTCTGGGTTTTGTATTTGGAATAGGGGTATAAAAACCCATTTGGTGGTTTTGTAAGATATGATTCCATATTCACTAAAATCAAAGTGCAATATGGAAGTTTAGAATTATTCACTGATTTTTGTAGAATCATTCCCACTGAGTTGTAGGTCCACCCGTGTGTGAGCTTGGTGAATTATGACACATGTTTCTGCATGTAAATATGGCTCTGGTCAAAACCCATGTACCCGATTTTCCTCTAGAAACTTTCCAAAATTTTGAATTATTTCTAGTGTCGGATTGTTGTTGATGCTAGTACCGGATGACCTGGAGCATTCTGGTACTGGATGGATTCTGGAACATTCTAGTACTGGATGTGTTGAATTGTGAGTACCCGATGATATGGAGTGTGGTTACCATATGACATGGAGTGTGGGTACTGGATGGCATGGAGTGTGAGTATCGTATGACATGGAGTGTGGGTACCAGATGGCATGGAGTGTGAGTATCAGATGACCTGTAGAACCTTCTGGTACCAGATGAGTGTAGTATTGGTACCAAATGAAATGAGTACTGGATGACATGGATTATGGGTACCATATGACTATGTAGGTACCGGTTGACTGTAGAACCTTCTGGTACTAGATGACTTGGAGTATCGGATGACCTGCAATGCGGGTACCAGAACAAGAACAATACATGTATCAAAACATGGACAGTGCATATACCAGAACCTGAACAATACATAAGATGTTTCTTGGATATATAAACATAGGATTAAATCATCATCGACAAAACTATTGTATAATCATCCTTTTAATCACTAAAAATATGGAAAATTATGTATTAACCACATAGGATGAATAACAAGAGATAATGGAGGTTTATGGCATAATTAGTGATATATTATTGACGAAATGTAGGGAGAAGGTGTAATTATGAGTGTCCATTCTAACAGAGATTGCATCCGACAGAAGACTGCATTGGAAGTCTAATCAATGTCTGCATGCGCAACATGACATAGAATTTCATTAACGCAAAGCCTTGGATGCATGACATGATCGTGTCTCAAGCATTTGGAGCCAGCTCTAAGTATATGTAGGCATTTTTTCCATTTTGTTTAGTGTTGATGGTAGAGCTAAGCTCCCGATTGTAAAGTTTTAATGAAGCCTCTTGTTCTCTGGTTATGTCTTTCCATTTGAGACTTCTTGTTTAATGATAGTCATCTTTCTTTTCATCTCTATTGCTTCTGATACTGAATACTCGGGCACGGATGATCCAGTCGAGTGTTGTAAATGTATTGTGATGTATGTTTGATTGCAGTGTTGTTATAATTTTTTCAGCTTCCTGAAGTTTTGGATCCAATAGGATCTTGCATTCAAAGCTTTTCCTCCTTAGGTTGCTGGAAGAAAGGATGTCCATAGCAGACCTTTACATTTTCTCCTCAAGTTATTCCTCCTACTCACCCTTACTTCAACCTACTATCTAAAGTTATATCAAGACCTCATCTTCCTGTGCATGCCACCCCAGTTTTCTGAGTTAAAGTGATATCATCCAGGGTTTGCATCCATTAGACACCCCTTAAATTTATTCATTGTGACATAAAAAATGATGGGTACTAGGCTGGCCTCTGCCACAATATAGAGGTGACTTCTAGTGCTAACATTTATGGCATTGTTGTCGGGGATGAATTGAATATTTTCCCTAGGATTGAACGGCAAATCTTATTGATTCTGAAGGTGCATCTAAACTCAGTACATTGAAGATTGCAACTGTGCACCTGGTGACTCCACTGTTACGACTCCATTGTTATGACTCCACTTTTCCAGCTATGGCTTCCAAAGGCAGACACACAAGATCTACCCCATATTTGCCTCTAACAACACCTAAAGTTGACCCAGAGAAAATTGTCAGAAGATGGAAGACCCCTTAGGAAGGTACTTCAGCTACTGAACTAGGTATTTCTGATGATTTTCACCATCCTCCTTTAGAAACTCCATTACTTGTTTCCCAATCTCCTATTATACCATCTACTGGAGTTTCCCGAATTTTAAATTTTGGGAGTGTTCCTATTGATTTCTCCCCTCCTGGTATGGGATTGGAGGGAGGAAGCCTTGTCACTACTATCTCCCATGAAGTTGTACCATGTTTTAAGCCCAGGACCTCATAAGATTTTCCTACTCCGGGTTTTACCACTCCTCCCCCTGTTAGAGTCGTTTCATTTAAATAAATCCAAACCTCTGCTCCCTCGATCCTTGTGACCTTTTCCCCCAACACTCAAATGATCCCCTTTTCTCCCAGAAGAATAGTTCCACTCTCTGTGGTCTGCACTTCATCTCCTCTAGGTTCCCCTCCAACTATCATCACTATGGCAGGTGCCAATCTCCCAAGGAACAGAATGGACTCCATAGTGGTTGCAAGGTATGCCCATATAGTATTACCTCAACCCATGAATTCTCTCATTATTGGATATTACCTAAAATACATGCCCAAATTCACAGGAGAAGAAGAAATAACTACTGAAGAACACCTTGTTGCCTTCTACAACTATGTAGACAATCTAAATATTGAAAACAAGGATGTGTGGATGGGAGTCTTTGTCCAGAGACTTGATGGTGACGTTAGGAAATGGTTTAGGGGATTTTCCCCTGGATTTATTCCTGGGATTGAAGCTTTAGATGATGTTTTATTGAGATAGTGGGGGGATACAAAGGAATTTATGTATTATATCACAGATTTTGGGTCCCTAAAGTTAAAAGAGGGAGAATTTGTCTCTGATTTCTCCAATAGATTCAACAAAATGTACAATAAGATCCCTATTGAGATAAAGCCTACTGAAGCCTCTGCCAAAATTAATTATGCTAGTGGTTTTGACCCTAATTTTTTCCTCCTGTTGAGAGAGAAAAGACCTACTTCCTTGGCTCATATGAAAGATGCAGCCCTGGAAGTAGAGTCAAACATATTGGTAGTTGACAGACTTAGGAATAAGGCTGATAGAGACAGAGGAAGGGGGAGATATGAAGCCTCAACCTCTAGTTCCCCTATGTCCCACCCTCCAGTATATGAATTGACCAAGCTGGTGAAATATCTTTCTACAGATATGGAGAAGATGAAATTTGAAGGGAAGCAAGGTTATAAGAGTGCCCATAATGATGATAACAGAGGAAATTTCAAGAGACCTAATATTTCCCCTCAGATACTCCCAAGAGAGCCTCATAGCAGAGAGAGGGATGATCAGAAAATCCATACCCCTCTCCAAAATAACCTTGTTGTTGATGAGGAAGGAGAGGAAGAAGAGCTTGAACCTGAGATCCATTGCCTTGGAGACACCTCCCCTTTTCCCCATTTAACCCAATATGCATACGAGGAATCCCTCATGGATGACCAAATAAATGAGTTGAGTAAAGGAGATAAGACCAATAGTATTCCAAATAAATATAACCTCAGGTCTAAGAAGAAAGAAGGGAAGTCTGAAATCCCTGATCAGCCTTCCAAAGAAGAGAAGCCTACTAAAGACGTAGCAAACAGCAGGAAGGAAAAGAAAACATAGAACCCCTCACCAATAGCCAAAGGTCCTGTCCCACAAGTGGGGGAAATTCTGAAGCCCCCCTCCTATTTTATCTTTGAGCATGAGATTCAAAATATTAGCATCCATGTACCTCTTTCGGAGCTAGTCAAGTACAAAGATTTCAAAAAATACCTCTCTAAATTGTTACAGTCTGAGCTTGCATCTCACTCCTCAGACTCAGTAAATCTTCAAGATGAAAATCCAATAGTCATATTAGGTCCCATGATAGAATATAGAGATGATTCATCCCCTCCCTTCTATACATATCTGAACATACGTGACAAGGTGTTGCATAATTGTTTGATGGACTCAGGGGCTTCTCATAATCTCATGCCCAAATCTATCATGGATGAACTTGGATTAGAAATCACAAAGACTTACCATGACTTGTATTGTTTTGATTTTAGGAAAGTGCAGTGTCTTGGGGTCATAAAATATCTGGTCGTGACCTTGTTTCAGTTTCCCATGAAAAGTGTGGTCATGGATATCATGGTGGCTGATGTTACCCCCAATTTTGGCATGTTGTTGTCAAGATATTGGATAAAGAGACTTGGGGGAACATTGTATATGGACTTCACATATGCTACAATTCCTGTGTTTGGAGGGAAGAATAGAATATTGTACAGATAAGATTAGTTGGCCTACATTATCAGTGATGAATCTGACCCCACCAAACATCCTATTTTTTCCCTTGATATTGATTTAGGATCCATCTTGTTGTAGCTCATCGATGCCCTTGAACTCCCTATTGAAATTAGGAAGCATTCCCTTACTCTTTATGAATATTATCCTCTTATTACCTCTATTTGGAAAATGTTCTTTGATGGAGCCTCTTCTAGAGAAGGTGTTGGTGCTGGAATGGTTTTTTTTTTCCTATTCAAGAAATTGTATCTCTGTCCTACAAGTTAGAATTTGAAGCTACCAATAATGTGGAAGAATATGAATCTCTTGTTTTGGGTTTGAGGGTTGCAAAATACATGGGGATTAAAGAGATATCAGTGTTTGGGGATGTCGAGTTAATTTTTCATCAGATCAAAAATATTTATCAAACCAAGCACCCTCGGCTTAGAAGTTACAAAAATGAATTCTGGGATCTTGTTGACAGTTTTTTATTAGCTTTCAACATTTAATTTATTCCAAGGGAAGAGAATTCCATGGATGATTCTCTGGCTGACTCAGCAATAAATTTCAGATTCCCCTTGCTACCTAAGCTCAGGTATGATGTAGAAGTGAAATTCAGACCCTCTATACCTGACAATGTTAAACATTGGAAAGTGTTTGAGGATGATCTCGAGATCAGAATATTCCTAGAGATAGTTGATGAGTTTTATGCATTACACATTGACCAAGATCTTGATTCTGAAATAAATCCTCATGCTGATGTTTTTATGAACAAAATTGCTAGTCACCATATTGTCTAGTTACCTAGCAATCATATCCCAAAGGGGCTAGTCCCTTTGGAAAGACTATTTGACATAAATGATGTGGCAGTAAAGGGTAAAATTTAAAATGACAATGTTGATGTAGCTGAGTGAAATATTGGCACAGAGGAGGATCCAAAATTTGTCAAGTTGCCAAGCATCTTGTCGAGGGAGCAAAGGGCCGAGTACACTGAGCTATTAAGAGAATTCACTAATGTTTTTTCCCGGACCTATGAAGACCTCAGAACATACGACACAAATTTCATTGAGCATAAGATCCCATTGAAAGAGGAAGCCAAACCATTTAGGAAGAAATTAAGACAAATAAATCCCATGCTAATGCCTGTTATGGAAAGGGAAGTAAAGAAGTTGTTGGATTCCAAAATCATTGTCCTTTTGAGATATTTTGATTGGGTGGCCAACTTGGTCCCTGTAAGGAAGAAGAATGGAGAAATCAAACTCTGTGTTGATTTCAGGAACTTGAACAAAAGCTATAGGAAGGACAATTACCCTTTGCCGAAGATGGAACACACATTGCAGAGGGTGACAGGTGCATCCGGAATTTCCATGATTGATGGATTTTATGGCTACAATCAGATCTATATCCTGCCTGAAGATAGAGAAGAGACAACTTTCACCACTCCTTGGGGCACATTCACGTATGCCAAAATTCCCTTTGGATTGATGAACGCAGGAGAAACCTTTCAGCAAGCTATGGATATCACCTTCATTGGAGAAAGGGATAGATTTGTAGTCATATACCTGGATGACATTAAAAAATTTTCTAGGTCTGATAAGGAACAGTGTCAACATCTGAGAAAGGTCTTCTCAAAATGTAGAAAAAATGGTCTCTCCCTCAATCCCCAAAAGTATCTATTTGGTATGCAGGAGGGAAAATTGTTGGGGCACATAGTATCAGCAGAGGGGGTCCGGATTGATTCAAGAAGGGTAGAAGCTATTCAAACCTTTTCACTTCCTAGAACCAAGAAGGAAGTCTAGTCTTTCTTGGGAAAAGTTAATTTCTTGAGAAGTTTTGTTTCAAATTTTGCCAAATTAGTAAAGCATATCATGGCCATGCTCAGGAAGGGAAATGAAGTAAAATGGACTATTGATTCCAGACATTCCTTCAACCAAATCAAGAAGTCATTGACTGGGTCACCTATGCTAATCAGTCCCAATTATTCCAAGGATTTTCTAATTTTTTCCTTTTCTTATTTTGATACAATAGCAGTTTTGTTATTGCATAAGAATGTTGGAGGGTTGGAGAAACCTATTTCCTTTTTTAGCATAGAATTATGATATGAAGAGACAAAATATGACATCATGGAGAAGCAAGCCAATTATTTGGTGAAGGCTCTAAAAGCTTTCAGATTCTATGTTCTACATTCAAAGATCATTGCATATGTTCCTTCATCTTTTGTGAAGGACATTCTCATTCAACCTAACATAGATAGAAGAAGGAGCAAGTGGATTGCCAAAATCCTTGAATTTGATATGGAAATAAATCCCACCAAACTAGTTAAAGGCCAAGGTTTATCAAAGCTATTAGTTGAATATAATTGTGAAGCTTTGGGGGTTAACTCCATCAACACTTGATTAGAAAATCAACAAGCTGAGTTGTCTCATACAGACCCGCAAATCAACCCTCCATTGGTAGAATGCACTTGGTACAAAGATATTATATTCTTTATTCAGGAGTTAAGGCCCCTTAATGGTATGGGGAAAAGAAAGGCAAGGGCTCTAAATCTTAAAGAAATTATATATTGCCTTATTGATCAAGTCTTGTATTGGAAGGACCCTCTGGGAGTGTTTTTGATATGTCTAGACCCACCAGAAGCCCAAAAGATTATGTTTGATTTTCATGACAACATATGTGGGGGGCATCATTTTTGGAGAACTAGCCTATAAAATTTTTAGGGCTAGATATTTTTGGCCTACTCTATTCAATGATGTCTGTGCAAAAATCAGGGCTTGTGTTAAGTGTCAAAAATTCTCTAGAAAACAGTAGCTCAAGTATTTTCCATTGAATCTTGTGGTAGCTTCAGGACCCTTTCAGCAGTGGGGTCTATATTGTATTGGAGAAATTCATCCTACTTCAAGTGGACAACATAGGTTCATCTTGACTGCTACCGATTACTTTACCAAATGGATAGAAGTTATCCCCACAAGGACTGTTTCTCACAAAGTAATCATTGGTTTTCTTGAAGGTATTATGGAAATGTTTGGTTGTCCGAACAGAATCATCACTGACAACGTTGCATCCTTCAAGGTCAAGCCATTGATCAGGTTTTGTGAGCAGTTCGAAATTGCATTGATTCACTCTACCCCCTATTACCCCCAAGGGAATGGATTGGCAGAGTCGTATAACAAGAGCCTTGTAAAGATCATCAAAATACTGCTAGAGGACAACAAGAAAGCATGTTATTCAAAGCTCAAATTTTCTTTGTGGGATGATAGAGTGACAACAAAGAGGTCTATTGGTGTCTCTCCTTTTTCATCTTGTGTATGGAATGGAGGCCATATTTACTTCTCATATTTCCCTGTCTGTGGAAAAATTATTTTAGGACTTCCAAGGAGAGCCTGCTGTTATAATCAGAAGAATACAACAGATGGTGGAAGTGCAACAGACTAGAGAGAAAATGATGGACAGAGCACAAGAGAATCAACAAAGGATCAAGATGGATTTTGACAGGAAAGTAAGAAAAGAGGATTTCTGGCTGGGAGATCTAGTACTCAAATGGGATGCCCCCAAACAGGATAAGGGAAAGCATGGTAAATTTGAAGCCCTCTGGATTGGACCCTTAAACGTTTATGAGGTATTTCTAAATAATACTTACAGGTTGCAGAATTTGGATGGATTTGATGTTTTTCGTGGCCTCGTTAATGGGCATTTTCTGAAGAAGTTTTTTGTTTGAGACAAGAGTGGCTCCTTCATGTGATTGTAAATATCATTTTTCTTTCTATTTTAGTAGCCGACTCCACAACCCAACTAAGGCACTGAAAATGAAAAATAGTTCTTAGAGCCTCACAGGGAGGACTCTATCCCCCATGGAGCCTAATGTTAGCACAATGTTGTAAAAGGGGTGTTTTTCCCTTAGGTAAGGGCATCCTAAGTTTTTGGCTCAGGTGTGTTGTGTTATTGTACGCATATATCTGGGTGGTCGAGATCTATGTGCTAAGATCTACGACGCATAGTCCTAGTGAGACCCCCCTAAGAATTCTTCCTTTAATGGGGGGGGGGGTCTGAGTAAGTCATTTTATGGCATGGGCCCCGCACTAACATGGCACCTCCTCACTATTCTCGGACCCCCTGCTCAATACCTCTTACCATCTACCCCCCCCTCCTATAAATCCACTTACCACCTCTGCTTACCTCCTTCCTCTGTCATCAACACCTTTCCCCCACTTAGTATCTCTCCTTGTTTGTCACATATTTTTCTCTCTCTCCACCTCTCTCTCCCTCACACCTGTCCTCCACTCATCATCATCCCGACCTATCATCGTCCCACCTTCACATTTCATCCTCTCACCACCCGACAAATGTCCCACTTGTACTCCCTATCATCTCCACCTAATCAAGTTGTACCCATCTTGTTCAGCCACTGAATCTTCCTCTTTCTACTAGTCACCTCCGTGCCCTCTCATCTCCTGACACCTATTCAACCCTGTCTCATCATACCACACCTCAGCACTCGCATTCTGTTGCCCACGCTTTCCCAGTCACCATTTTGCTGCTGCGTCTCTCTGCATGACCACCCATCGCCTCGTCGAGTCCTCGTCAGCTCCACCTTCGCCCACCTTCCTGTCTTCCCTGCAAGCATCCAACAAAGCATAAATGATGGAGGAGAGATCAAAACATCTTTGAAGTGTAGGAGTTTACCGTTCCCACTCAGATCCCGATGAAACAGTTAATGAAAACAAGGAAGGTGGTTGAGACATCATCTCCTTCCATAAATACAAGGCCATAAAGGGAAAAGTTGTAGAAGCAAGTTGTTAGTCTAGTCTGATAGAGATCACCTCCAACAGAAGATTGCATGGGCATTATGATCAACATTTGCATGCGTAGCCTGAAAAAGAATTTCATCAACGCAAAGCCTTGAACACGTGAAATGATCGCGTCTTAGGTGTTTGGAGCCATCTCTGAGTATATGTAGGCATTTCTTCCATTTTGTTTAGTGTCAATGGTAGAGCTAAGCTATTGATTGTAAATTTTTAATGAAGCCTCTAGTTCTCTGGTTATTTGTTTCCATTTGAGACTTATTGTTTAATGACAATCAACTTTCTTTTCATCTCTATTGCTTCTGATACTGAAGAATCAGGTATGGATGATCCAGTCAAGTGTTGTAACTGTATTGTGATGTATGTTTGATTGCAGTGTTGTTATAATGTTTTCATCTTCCTAAAGTTTTGGATCCAAGAGGATCTTACATTTGAATGTTTTCCTACTTAGGCTGCTGGAAGAAAAGATGTCCATAGCAGACCTTTACATTCTCTCCTCAATTTCTTCCTCCTACTCACCCTTACTTCAACCTACTGTCTGAAGTTAGATCAATACCTCATCTTCCTTTGCATGCCAACCCAGTTTTCTCAGTTAAAGCGATATCATCCTGAGTTTGCATGCATTAGACCCCCCATTAAATTTATTCATTGTGACATAAAAATTGACGGGTATTGGGCTTGCATTTTCCACAATACATAGGTGACTTCTAGTGCTAATTGTTGGCATATTTTTAGATAGAGGCAGAGTATGCGTGTTTTTCATTGATGGAAATTTCATTGATGGCGAATATCATCACGATCAATAGCGCAACGATAATGGCATGGCAAAGGAAAGTCAAAGGAATGAAATGCTCTAACCTTGCAACTTGTGATATGTGAAATCGCGAGAAGGTCTGGGCCGTGGTCATAGACAAGGTCACATCATCGAAGACTTAAGGGAAGGAGCTAATTGCTAAGCTCCAATTTTGGGATTGCAACTTCGAGTGTCGAGACCCTTCATAACAGGAATACTGAAACATGAGATCATGATGAGATCTGGACCATCATATCATTGGAGATCTCGATCATTGATCAGGCTCGATGAATTTCATAAGTTCACAAAATGCGAAATGCATTTTGGTGTAGGTTGTGGTCACCACTGATGGTCATGTGAGAGGGAGGAGCTATCAGAGCTAAGATCCATTTTGGGGATCACAACTTGGAGCGTCGAGACCCTTCGACACAGGATTCTTGAAATATGAAATGCGAAATGCATTTTGATTAGGCCCATGGTCACAGCCAATGGGAATATGGGATAAATGCAAGACCTTGTGGATTTAATCCAACGATGCTTGTTAAATGTAAATTTCATCGAAGAGCTACTATTGATCTTTACGATTAACTATTTAGTTATGATTTAGTTAGCAAAACCGAATCATGGTTTGTAGACGGTTGGAAATTCAGTGGCTGAAGTGTTGTTGTCCTAGGAATTCGCAGTGTAACTGAAGTTGGGTGAAGTGCATAAAAGAAAGACGCAGTGACTGTGTATTGTTGGTTGTTCTGAATGAAAAATGATTTGAACTGTAAGAAAGGGAAAATTACAGTATGCGCAGTGTGAGACCGACAGTGTGTGCAGTGTGAGATAAAACTCAAGGATGAGTAACATATTCTTAATAGACAAAAGAAAGAGAAGAATTGCATAACATCTTGAAGCAGAGAAGAATTGCAGAACAGATAGAATCATAAAAGAATTGCAGGACAAAAGAGAAGTGGTAAGAATTGAAACACCTGCATTGTTGGTCATTCAATCATTTTACTTATAAACAGGGAGGTAGGGTGGTGCTAGGGAGGACTGTGGTCCTATGATATTCAAGTTGATGCTTGAATATTGGGAATTGTAGCTTCCATCTAGTTGTGGCTAGAAAACAGGGTGGCAGGGTGGTGCTTGGGAAAACACAGAGTTTTATGTATGCAAGTTGGTGCTTGTATAAGTGGAAGTAGGTGCTTCCATCCAGTCGGTGCTGGAACACTCAGAGAGTTGGTGATTCCTTCTAGTGGGTGATAGAGAAACCAGAGAGTTGGTGCTCTCAACAAGTTGGAGCTTGTGAAACAGAGGTAGTAGCCTCACTATGAATTGGTGCTCAAACATAGATGATGTGAAAAACTTAAAAGATTGTCTATCATTTTGAAGAAGAAGAGGTTTTCTCCCTTTATGGGTTTCCTCGTGAAAACTTGTCTCTGTATATATCTTGTGTGTGACTGATGCTCATTATTTATGTTGTCCATATGTTGTATAATATTGATGGTCACTTGGAGAAAGATTAAAAATGGTTCAATAGACTTAAAATTGTTTAAGCACAGTAACAACTGATTCACACCCCCCGCCTCTCAGTTATCTTAGTAATTTCAACAATTGATATCAGAGAGGGTTCCTTTTATCTAAAGGTAGATATGTAAGCTTAAACATGATAAGTCATGAAGGGACGTTAGCCACTAAGCCTCCTCTATTTGATGGAACAAATTTTTCCTTCTAGAAGGTTAGAATGAGAACATACCCAGTGGCCTTAGGTGCTAATGTTTGGGATGTAGTAGAGACTGGATACATAAAGCCTGTTGTGCTAGTTTCCAAGGATGATAAGTTAGAATTTATCTTTAATGCTAAGGGAATGAATGATATCTTGAATGAACTTGCAGAAGCTGATTTTGTAAAGGTGATGCATCTTCAAACTGCCAAAGAAATGTGGGATAAACGTATTAGCAGTTATGAAGAAAATGAGAAAGTAAAAGATGCCAAACTTCAAACATATAGATTGAAATTTGAACAACTAAAGATGAATGAAGATGAAACAGTTAGCAAGTATTTTTTAAGATTTTAAGAACTTGTGAATGCCATGAAGGGTCTTGGTGAGAAGTTTGAAGAATCATTCTTAGTTCAGAAGATTTTAAGATCTCTTTTTGATAAATTTAATCCAAAAGTTTCTGCAATAGAAGAACTAAATGATCTTAAAACTCTGTCCATTGATCAACTCCTAGTAACCTTAACTGCATATGAAATGAGAATTAGCAAAGATAAATCGATTACTAGAGAGGCTTCTTTTAAAGAAGACAAGAATATTGATTCATAGCTAGATGATATTGAAGAAAAATTTGTGAGAAGGTTAAAGAGAGGATCAGGAAAATATCAAGGAAAGTTTCCCTTCAAATGCTTTAACTGTGGTAAAATAGGCCATTTTGCATCTAAGTGTCCCCACAAGAAAAAGGACCAAAAGGACCAGAACTCTGATGATGAAAAGAAATACAAATTTAATAAATAAAGTAGAAATAAAAGTTTGTGTGCAAACAATGATGACTCCCCAGAAGACTTAGATAGTGATTCATCCTGTGAAGACAAAGTGAATGACTTTATGCTTATGGCTATGGGATATCTTGATGATAAACTCACATAAGGTGACATGGATGATGAATAAGAAGTGGTGGATATGGAAGGTGAATTAATCAGTTCTTTGGAAGAAATTGACAGACTCAGATGTAAGAAAAGAAAACAAAAACAATTGTTGATACATTTTAAAATGAATGGTAAAAAAAATGATGAAGACTTTTTCCTATTAAAAGTAGAGTTAGAAGAGGCAAATAAAATAGAGGACATACTAAAACAACAATTATCAGAGAAGAAAGAAAGGTGTGAAGCCTTAGAAGAAGAGATAGTAAAAACCAGAAAAGAGATGGAGAAGTTTAAGGCATTGTATCACCAAAACCTGTCAAGTATTAAAGATTCACAAGGATTAACCTCCATTCTAAATCAGCAAAGAAACCCAAAGTTGAAAGTTGGCTTGGGGTATGAAGAAAGATCAAGTAGTGATCATTCAAGTAATACAGAACCTATCAAGTTTGTCAAATCCTCAAACATTGACAATAGTCACTCTGCAAAAACAAAGAAAGAGAATCAGCCACCAAGAAGGAATGAAAGAAAAAGTACCAGAACCAAATCTGTAGATCAGAGAGATTATCGGCATGAAAGAAATCGACCTCTTCAAAAAAGACAAACTTTTTCAAGGTACAAAGGTTTTTTCTATGGTTATTGTTTTTTATTCTCTAATTTTGGTCACAAAGCTATAAACTGTTCTTTAAGATTTAGATATGAACAATCAAGATACTCAACGAATAACCATCTTCCACAAAAACGATCGAGACAACCAAGCAACAAACAACCTCAGACTATAAATCATGCAATGGATAGGAAAAGGATGAAAGTTAAGCATAACAATCACTATGATATGCTATTCAGTGAACCAGAATGTTACCTCTACCATAATTAAGGACACAAAGCTGCAGATTGTCTCTTAAGGAATTACAAGCCAGATTTGATCCCCACTACTGAAAAAATGTCAAGGTTTGGAAGAAGAAAGTAGATGACAAGTGTGGACTATTGTTATCAGCCCAAAAAAAAAGAATCCCTGGTATATTGACAGTGGATGTTCCAAACATATGACTGGAGTCAAAAGTAAGTTTCTAACTTTAAGTGAAAACAAATCAGAGAATGTAACTTTTGGAAATGATGCACCAGGAAAAATAAAAGGTAAAGGAATGGTAAGCCTGAGTAATGGCAAAGGAAAAGATCAAGATGTGTTGTTTGTAGATGGCCTAAAACATAATCTACTAAGTGTCAGTCAAGTTTTTGACAAAGGATGTGAAGTTGTTTTTTCTTCTAAAGACTGTAAAATAAAGTCTTTGAATTCAGGATAAGAACAAAAAACAATGTCTATGTGTTAAAATAAGAAAAAGAAGAATGCCACTTAAGAAAATATGATGAAAGTTGGTTGTGTCATAGGAGACTTGGACACATAAATTTTTATCACATAATCAAGCTAAAAAATAATGGGGCAGTAAAAGATCTTCCAAAGATATCAAATCCATATGACTCTGTTTGTAAACCTTGCCAGATAGGAAATCTTACTCGCATTCAGTTCAAATCTAAAACCTTTCCTTCAACAGAAAAAACTCTCCAATTAGTACATATGGATTTATGTGGACCATGAAGGAAAGAATGTACAGGAAAATAAAATTATTTTATGTTGATTATTGATTATTATTCTAGACTAACATGGGTTTCTTTTTTGAAGGAAAAATCTGAAGCATTTGAAAAATTCAAAGTGTTTAAGGCTCTAAATGAGAATCAAACAGGAAAAAGATTGAAGGCAGTAAGGTTTGATAGAGGAGGAGAGTTTATCTCATGGAACTTCAAAGAGTTCTGTGATAAACATGGAATCAAAAGAGAGTACACAATTCCAAGGACTCCACAGCAAAATGGAGTTGTTGAGAGGCATAATAGATTAGTACAACAAATGGCAAGGTCAATGATGAATGAAAGGAACATACCTCATACATATTGGGTGGAAGCAATTCATACAACTGTTCATATCCTTAACAAAGCACATCTCAGACCACACAGTGACAAGACTCCTTATGAACTATGGTTTGGAAGACCTTCTTCAATCAAGCATTTTAAAGTCTTTGGGAGTAAATGATATATTAAGAATAATGATGAAAATATTGGCAAATATGATGACAGGGATGATGAAGGTATCTTCTTGTTTTATGCTACAAACAGTAAAGGGTACATATGTTACAATAAGAGGCTTCATAAACTGGTTTATTTTATAGACATAAAAGTTGATGAAGAAATCTCGGTCAGAAATGTAAGCAGTGTTAAACCAAGCACAAAAGATATAGTTAAAGATGAAGATGAATAGGTCCATGGATCAGAAAGAGAAGAATCTGAATCGGATGAAGATACAAATACTCAGGCTGACACAAATCAGTAGAAAGAAATAAACTCACCTCTCAAAACTGTTAGAAAGAATCATCCTGAAAATCAGATAATTGGAGATATAAATAAAGGAGTTCAGACAAGAAGGAAATTGATTAAAGACTTAGAAAAATCTCATGTTGCTTTTCTATCTATGATTGAACCTAAAAATTTTGATGAAGCTAGCAAGCATGATGATTGGATTAGAGATATGAATGAAGAGCTTGATCAGATTAAGAAGAACACTACTTGGGAGCTTGTTCCTTGACTCGAAGATAATAATGTAATAGGTTCCAAATGGGTGTTCAAGAATAAAATGAATGAAAATGGACAAGTTGTTATAAATAAATCTAGATTGGTATGTAAAGGGTATGCACAAGTTGAAGGTCAGGATTTTGATGAAACCTTTCCACCAGTGGCAAGATTGGAAGCCATCAGAATGTTCCTTGCATATTCATGCCATAAGAACTTTAAAGTGTATCAGATGGATGTTAAGTCAACATTCCTTAATGGAGAACTAGAGGAAGAAGTATATATGGAGCAACCTGAAGAATTATCATTGACAGATAATCCTGATTATGTTTGCAAGCTAAAGAAGGCCCTATATGGATTGAAACAAGCACCACGAGCTTGGTATTATAGACAAGACAATTTTTTACAAGACAAAGGGTTCAAGAAAGGTATTGTTGACAACAATCTCTACATTAAGTTTGAAGGTGATAATTTACTATTTGTTTTGGTTTATGTAGATGATATTATTTTTGGCTGTACTATTGAATCCTCTCTCCAGTGGTTTTCTAACTCTAGGCAAACAGAGTTTGAGATGTCCATGATAGGAGAACTGTCATACTTTCTGGGTTTACAAGTAAATCAGAGTTCTATAGGAATATTTATCTCTCAAGAAAAATATTTGAAAGAGATGTTGAAGAAATTTCAGATGGAGGATTCCTCCCCTGTAAGTACACCTATGGTGGTTGGTTGCAAGCTCAGTAAATATGATATTTCACTTGATGTTGATCAAAGGACATATTGCTCTATGATAGGCAGTCTTTTGTACATCACAACATCCTATCATGATATAATGCAAGTTGTTGGAATGGTAGGTCATTATACGTCTACTCCTAAACAAAGTCACTTGGTAGCTGTCACAAGGATATTCAAATACTTGAAGGGAAAAATGAATTATGGTATGTGGTATCCCAGAAATTAGAATTTCCAGTTAACTTCTTATTTAGATGCAGATTGGGAAAATTGTGTGGATGAGAGAAAGAGCACCGATGGAAGTGCCTTCTTCCTGGGTGACTCATTGGTAGCATGGATTAGTAAGAAGAAGGGATCTATTTCCTTATCAACTATAGAAGCAGAGTACATTGTTGTTGCTACTTGTTGCACTCAGATTTTGAGGATGATTCAAACTCTTGCAGATTTGAAGTTAAACTATACTGTTTCGATTACAATTCACTGTGATAACACCAGTGCCATTAGTGTCTCCAAGAACCTTGTTCTTCACTCCAAGACTAAGTATATCCAAATAAAATACCATTTTCTCAGAGAACAAGTTACAAACAAATTCGTTCAGCTGAATTATATTCCTTCCACAGAACAGATAGTTGATATCTTTACTAAACCGTTAGCAGCGACCCCTTTTGGATATCTTCATCGAATGTTGGGGGTTATAACTTCTTTCATCTAATCTGTTCACCTGGTCAGGGGGGGTACTTATTGAATATCTGTTTTGTTTCTAAGCTTCTCATAGTTGATAGTGGGAGTATGTACTGCAACAGTTCAGGGGGAGCGTGTTTCTTCTTTGACATTGATGTCAAAGGGGGAGAAAGTGTGGTAATTTCAAGGATGCTACAGTGGTATAGTTGTAGGTTTTTCAAGGGGTTTCCATAAATGCCAAAGGGGGATATTGTTGGCATGTTTTCAGACAGAGACAGTATGCGTGTTTTTCATTAATGGTGAAGATCAACATGATCAATAGCGCAACAATAATGGCATGGAAATGGCAAGAAAACAGTAGAAGAGAATAGATCTCAGGCGTCATATCTGAGCCCAAAGACCGACTGTCATTGGATCCATAAGAAGGAGCATGGTATTTACATGCAAGATGAAGTGGGCCTACAAAATCCTAAAAGCAGGAGGACTGTCCATCTTCAAGAAGGAAACGTGGAAAGCGACTAGAATTTCGCTGACCTGCACATTGGAGGAGTCAATAGAACATGGTGTGGGAACTTGCGATATGCGAAATCCTGAGAATTGATATGGACCTTTGGATCGAGGTATGTTGTGAAACGTTGGATGTAGAGGACACATGGTGAGCGATTGGAATTTCACTGACTGGAAAGTCAAAGAAAGGAGGTGCTCTATCCTATTAAATCATGAAATGTGAAACCACAACTTAATCTGAGTCATTGATCAAAGGGAGATCGTGGACCGTTGATCAGGCATGACAAATGCCAGTGAAGTTGAAAAATTGTGATATGATCTTGACCGTTGATCCAAGAGGGACATGTGGTGAGGGATTAACATTTCACTGACTGGAAAGTCAAAGGAAGGAAATGCTATAACCTTGCAACTCACGATAAGGTATGGCACATGGTCATAGAGAAGGTCACATCGTCCAAGGCCTAAGGGAAGGAGCTAATTGCTAATCTCCATTTCGGGGATCGCAACTTGGAGTGTCGACACCCTTCATCACAAGAATCCCAAAACGTGATATCGTGATGAGATTTGGACTGTCAGATCATTGGAGATATCGACCGTTGATCAGGCTCGATGAAGTTCATAAGTTCGCGAAATGAGAAATGCATTTTGGTGTAGGCTGTGGTCACCGTCGATTGTCATGTGAGAGGGAGGAGCTAGTGGAGCTAAGTACCATTTCGAGGATCGCAACTTGGAGCGTCGAGACCCTTCGACATAGGATTTCTAAAATGCGAAATGCGAAATGCATTTTGATTAGGCCCATGGTCACAACCAGTGGGCATATGGGATAAACACAAGACCTTGCAGATTTAATCCAATGATTCTTTTTAAATGGAAATTTGATCGAAGGGCTATTGTTGATCTTTACGATTAACTGTTCAGTTATGATTCAGTTAGTAGAACCAAATCATGGTTCTTGGATGGTTGGCGATATGGTGGTTGAAGCGTTGTTGTCCTAGGAATTCAAGGTGTAATTGAAGTTGGGTGAAGTGAATAAAAGAAAGACGCAGTGACTGTGTATTGTTGGTTGTTCTGAATGAAAAATGAGTTGAACTGTAAGAAAGGGAAAATTACAGTATGTGCAGTGTGAGACCGACAATATGTGTAGTGTGAGATAAAACTTAGATATGAGTAACATATGCTAAATAGATAGAATCAAGAGCAGAATTGCAGAACAACTTGAAGCAGAGAAGAAATGCAGAACAGATAGAAGCATAGAAGAATTGCAGGATAGAAGAGAAGTGGTAAGAACTTAAACACCTGCGTTGTTGGTCATTCAATCATTTTACTTATAACCAGGGTGGTAGGGTGGTTCTAGGGAGGACTGTGGTCCTCTGATATTCAAGTTGATGCTTGAATATTGGGAGTTGTAGCTTCCATCTAGTTGTGGCTAGAAAACAGGGTGGCAGGGTGGTGCTTGGGAAAACACAGAGTTTTCTATATGCAAGTTGGTGCTTGTATAAGTGGAAGTAGGTGCTTCCATCTAGTCGGTTTTGGAACACTCAGGGAGTTGGTGATTCCTTCTAGTAGGTGCTAGAGAAACTAGAGAGTTGGTGCTGTCAACAAGTTGGAGCTTGTGAAACAGATGTAGTAGCCTCACTTTGAGTTGCTTCTCAAACATAGATAATGTATAGAACTTAAAAGACTGCCTATCATTTCGAAGAAGAAGAGGTTTTCACCCTTTATGGGTTTCCTCATGAAAATTTGTCTCTGTATATATCTTATGTGTGACTGATGCTCATTATTTATGTTGTCCATATGTTGTATAATATTGATGGTCACTTGGAGAAAGATTAAAAATGGTTCAATAGACTTAAAATTGTTTAAGCAAAATAACAACTGATTCACCCCCCCACTCTCAGTTGTCTTAGTAATTTCAACACTAACACCTTGGAGGATGGAGTCTGTTAAATCTTAGGAGAGATAGTGAACGTATGCATAGGTTCTCTGCGAGGAAAATAGAGACTGGGAACCACTTAAGTTGTAGAGTTGAGGAATGAACGTAAGGGGTGCACGTAATAATTATTCCAAGTGTTACATACAAGAGAAAGAGCACAAATATATTAAGCCTTTCAGAGCTAACAAAGCTCAGGAAGAGTATCAATATTAAAGTATTGAAAGGGAAAGATCCTTTGTTCGAATGATGAACGAATGAGAAACTATTCGAAAAGAGCCAAGGTATATTGTGACCATTGGATACGGAAAGGAGTGTGGGAATTAACCCCTTGAGTCCTCCAAACTTTTCAAGTTTGGAGAACTATGAGTTCGTCGCAAGGGAAGTAAAAATCCCCAAAGTCTTAAAGTTAATCTGGATCATGGATCTCTAGATCCATCAGGATCCTTCTCGACCATCTGATCTATGAGATTTATAGTTTGCGCTTCGAGAGATTCGCGTGTTGGAGTGACCAAAACCCTAAAGGAGAAGTTAAATATCACTTAGGAGACACTCACAAAGTTATCGAAAACTTTGCAGCTCAATAAGGAGCGCTTGGGCGAAAATTTCCAGAAGGGCATAGACATCCCTTTGAGGAATAGAAGGGACAGAGACCTTTGAGGTCCGAGCAGTTGAAGCTCAGAAGATATAGTGTTAAGAGGGTACAAGAGTAAGAATTATTCCAAGTACTGAAGCTCATATGAGATAACCACTTTTCAGAAGTGCAGACAAGGTCCAAGAGATGGACTCATAGGAGGAATAAAGGCTGAGGCCTTTAAGTACTTAGAAAATCCTCTAAGATAAAGGAAGTCGAAAGCTCAGAAGGAGGAGTGACAATAACCATCAGATCAGTTTTGGAGAGGATCCTGGACCATTATATCAGTGTCCAGTGAACAAAGGTAGCACAAAGGAGAGGAACAGATCCCATCTATTGGATATGACCAATAACCATTGGATCTGGAAGTAAATTCACAAAAATTAACCCTTATGTGCACAGGAGAGTGGAATTTTCAAAGTCCCGAAGTCCTGAAGTAAATTGGGACCATCCATCATCAAGGAGGATAGGTGGTGTAAGATCCACAACTTCGGAGGATTGTGGACAAGGAGGAGGACACATAGTCGGAGTAAATCCTAGTCATTGATCACCAGGGGACACACACCAGCAAATCAGTAACTCCAGAGAAATCACTTAGATATTTTCATATTGAGAGTTGAAACTCTCAAAGCCCAAAGCGCCGAAGCACCGATGGGCTAAAGGGATGAAGCACTGATGTGCCGAAGGACCAAAGCATCCAAGAGCCAAAGAGATTTGGACCGTCAGATCCATAGGATAGGTGGCATGAATATGTGGATTCCAGGTAAAGACCCGAAGTAAAATTCAACCATCAGACCGTCCGAAGTAGATCTGAACCATCAGATCTAGAGGAAAGGTGGCATGAATCTGTGGATTGTGGGTGAAGACCCAAAGCAAACATCAACCATCATATCGTCCGAAGTAGATCTGAACCATCATATCTGGAGGATAGGTGGCATGAATCTGTGGATTCTGGGTGAAGACCTAAAGTAAACGTTGACCACTGGTTCATCCGAAGTAAACCTCAAGTGTTAGATTTCCAAAGTGAATCTGAGCCGTCAAATTAGCAGCTTCGAGAAATCCATTCGAGAGTTTCTTAGTTGATATTTGAGATTCGCGAAGTCCGAAGTCCTGGAAATCTGAAGTAAATCCCAACCATCCGATCAGTCGAAGTAGATCTAAGCCGTCATATCACCCAAAGTAAATCTCAAGCGTTGGATCACCAAGGTGAATCTGAACTGTCAGATACTGTCTAATCACGAGAAGGAAAGGATTGAGAGTTGAGAATTCTGAAGTCCAAACTTCCGAAAATCTGAAGTAAATCTCAACTATTTGATTAGCCAAAGTGAAGATGAGTCATCATATCATCCGAAGTGAATATCAAGCATTGGATCACCCAAAGTGGATCTGAGTCGTTAGATCCAAGGTAGACGTGGCGAAAATCTGAGAACTCTGGATAAATATCTGAAGTAATTCGTAGTTGTCCGATCTAAGCGAAACATGGAGAAAATATGTGGACTTTGGGTGAAGGCCTGAAGTAATCCTTGATCGTCTTATCAAGAGTACACGCATCAATGGATTATAGCCTCCGGATAAAATACATTGGGAAAAAAGGGTGAAGTTTGTGATTTGAGATCTTAGAAGTCTGAAACCTGAAGGAGATCTCAACCATTGATCAAGAAGAGGTCCACAAGACCGTTGATGCAATTGAAAGTTCAACCACCCTAATTAAAGGTAGGGTCATTTATTAGGAGGACAGGTGTCGACAGATCATCAACTCAGAATATTGAAGTACGAAAGAGAGTAGGGTTTTGAGAGTTGAAACTCTTGAAACCCAAAATAACGAAGGAGATCTCGTCCATTGATTTTGCAAGAGGTCAGATCTGATCCATAGGTATTAGAGGGGCATATATGAACCACTAGTTTTCGAAGTACCATCAATATTGGGAGATCGAAGGTCTCGTATCAATGCGGGGATGGTATTTGCCCAAACGTTAAAAGGTTGAGGGCAGGCCATAATTCAAACTATGGATTTGAAAAGAGGACACGTGGAGGCTCAAGGAGAATTGCAGGCCGAAAATAAGTTTGATTCAAACCTCCTTTGGACATGTCCGCAATCATGTGGTCCTGTAAGTTCATTTCCCAAGGTCACATCAAGAGGGGGCTTATATATAAAAGGAGCTAATTCCCAGTACTCTGATATTTCGCAGGGGAGTGAAAGGGAAAGTTGTGGGTGCCCTTAAACCTGCACCAAGAAACCAAAAGGTTATGTCTTTAATTATAGAACAAGACCATCAAGGTCTTATAGATTTTTTTGGCCACAGAATCAGAGATCCTTGACCGGGAGGTCGGACTGGTTCCCCGAACTTCCAAATTAGAAACCATGAATGGAGATTTTGTCCTTTAAGAAAAGCGAACATTTTTATGCCCCATCATGGGTGTGTTACAAATTGGTATCAGAGCATGGTTAGAACACTTGGTTTTATTGGGCTCATGTACGAGTCACATAAGGAGGTATTGTTATATTCATTTACTCCTTGAGGAGAAGGACTACAGATTGAACCTGTGATTTTGGGAATTCTTGTCGAATTTCAACAAAAGAATTTCTTTAGCCCTTTGTCAAAGTGATAACTACTCTTACCGGAGTAGGGATATGCTAATTAAGATTTATAATAAGACTTGAATGTGAATAGCTGAAGGTGGCAGGGTTATGTCAAGAGCAGCTCAAGCCTGAAGGATGGATGACCTGGTGTTCGTAACACTTCTTCTAAGCATGGGTAGTTGGAACTTCAGGCGTTGATTATGGTGGATTATATAATGGTTAATACCTTTGTGGGCTTAAAATAATCTGATAGGATCAGGTAGGATCCTTGGCAGTTATAGTTACTTCTTTAAATTAAAATTAGAGTATATAACTCCTCATGACCAGAGAAAAGTGAGATGGGAAAAACCTTATGGATGCTGAGGCAAGAAGGTTTTCTTGGTAGATGTTGTCACATAAAGAGGAAAGTGACCCTGGTTGGTTATTGTCATAAGATAAGGCAACATCAATATGAGATATGACCGTGAGATTAGTCCTGTAAGTGACTAAAATCTCAAACTAAAGGACACTAATGATGAAATTAAACTATCAAGTGAATTCATGAGGTAAAAAGGTGCAAGAGATGCACCTACTTATACACAAATGTGTATACATGATCATAAGGATGATTGGAAGATCCTTGGGAAAAGGATATAGAAGCCTAATATGTCCATGTGTGTGAATGACATGAAAAAAGGTGTAAGCAATAAGCTAGAATTATGAATACTTATCTGTGTTCAATTATGCTTGAGTGGATGGGTTTAATGCATCGTGGAGCTTCCTAATATGAAGCATGATATTAATACCAGTTAGGTACAAATGATATTAAACGTGAAAGTGATGCACATGTATGATGTAAGAGTATATTTATAGGTACAATATGGTTGCATGATGAGTGAAATATAAAGAAAGAATTACTCTTGTCCAGCATAAATGAATATTATGGATGCATGGCTGACTCCATTCCGAAGAGTCATGGAAGTTCTATTCCAAATAATAGCTTGAGGGGGAATGTATTCCCTTTCCTCAAGAAAATAATAATATAATTAGATAAAAAGGATAAATGAGAAAATATGCTTTGTTGTCATAATAAGAGAAAAATGATTATGCCTTTAAGAATCACATGAGAAGGATTGTGAACAATCTTGAGTTGAGTGATCTTAAAAGTAGAGATGTAGGTGTGTTTTGAAACATACCTATGACCACTACAGGTAGGCTTAAGATTAATAATATGGTTAAGTACATCATGGATGCAAGTTAACAAAACCAGAATATGTATGGATACATAATTTGGGTACATGACAAAGATGCATGCTTATATTCCTTAGGGAATATTTGGTAAACAGATAAAAGCTAACTCAAGGTTGAGTCCAACACAAATAGTGATGGATGTGCAATAAGGAAGTTGCATGCTAAAGGAGTCCCTTGTGGAATAACTGTGTGAAAACTCTGTCAGGACTCAGGGGGTCAGAGTCATGACCTTACTAACTACTGAGAAACTGGGCAGTGAACTACAAGCTTATATATATATATATATATATATATATATATATATATATATATATATAAGAATCCTAGATTACTTTTTGAAAGCATCATGTAATGAATAGGAGACTAATGAATGAATAAATGAGTATGTTTGATTGAATAGGATTGGTTGAAACCATGTTTAGAAAAGGAAGTAAGACCTTTAGAGATAACCTAGCTGGGCTGGAAAGCCTCAGACAGTGTAGAAAGAATTGGAAGAAGGGGAGAGCCCCTAACTCTTTTCTTGTTATGTGTTTTGTTCCCTCTGGAATGAGAAAGATGATTTACTAATAGAAGTATATGTTTTGATACCAGAGTGATGAGGATTGTATCACTGCATAAACCCTTGAGAACTGTCGATATTGCACTCATCAAAACATTAAGGATAACGTGATGAAGTGCATACAGATATGATAGGACATGTCTGAAAATGTTTTATTAATTTAAATGCTATGGTACTTGCATTTTTAATTTACATGACGACTAATTTGTTTATGATGTATATCATGTGTAGAAAGAAATAGATTGGAACTATTGAGAAAGACAGTTGCTAATAACAAACAACCTCAATCAGAGGATTACTATGAGAAGGTTCTTGTTGAAATATTGTTGAAGGGACTTTAAAAGTCCCCATGAAGCACCACTGATAGGATAATATCAGAGGGGGTGCTAACAGCCAAAACTGGTATAAAAATGTTCATGCCTATGTGGCACAAGTTATGAAGGGATTGGGTAAGAATCCCTTTTGAAATGTTTTACGGTCTTAATGTTATGTATGGAATGTTGAAAGGAAGTTGTATGCCTTGGATACCCAAGTAGGGTATGATTCAGGAAGGATAGCCCGAATGATGGAGGTGTGAAACTCTGGTAGTAAAGATTGATTGTAATCCTTGAAAGAATTCATGAACTAATATGTCATGAATACATGGGCCAATCAAGGAACGATTGGAAAAAAAAGTGTTCATAGATGGTAGGCTGCATGGAATGCATTGAGGGAATGCATGTTACATAAGATGGAAGACAATGGATTTTTCAATAAGAAAGGAGGACCTTCCAATGTTTTTCTTACATTATGTAAGCGCTAAGGGAAAACTAATTTGGGTGGCCATGAGTGTGGGCACCCTGGTTGTTAATGGAGGAAGAATTATTAAAGGAATTCATATGAAAATTTTGAGTTTCATGTGTACTGATTTGGGAATCGTGATCATCTTGTAGCTGGAAGCATAGTCCTATTGTAACAATGAATGAGAATGAATAAACCATATTGTGAAAATATTGGCTAAGATCCCATGCACCATGACAAAGTACTTGTCGTAAAGTGTGGGAAACTTAAAATCAATGCAAAGGTGGATTGGATATGAATGTGTCCACGAATGTTGGCACATTCATCAAGGTCAATTGATATCTGAATTACATTCTGAAAATTTTGGTAGGATGAAATGATGCATAGGTAAGGGATGAAGTATCCTTTTTCTTTGTATCATTGAATAGATGAAAATTACTTGGATTGTTAGTATGCTTGATTTTGAAAAGGTAATGTGCATGAAAGCTAACAATTTGTTTGGATGAAGAATGTTGAAATTGTAGGAGGAAATGGGTCTTGGATATGTTAGTATTGTAAGCTCATGAGGAAGACCAATTCCCTACTGAGCCAAACCTCAAGGAATGGTATTTACTTTCTGAGAAAGTGAATTTGATTGTTAGTATGCACAATTCTAAAATTGTTTGTGATGAGGTTATAAAGGTGCAATAAAATGTATTTGCATGGAAACTAAAAATTTGGTTGGTTGATTGAAGTTGAAATTGCAGGAAGCAAAGGAGTCTTGAATATGGTAGCGTTGTAATCCATAAGGAAGACCAATTGCCTATTGAGCCAAACCACTATGGGAAGGAAACCCCCATAATTATGAATCTGTTTCCTGTGCAAAACAAATATGGAAACATAATGTGGAATTTAGATATCTATGGGTCACAAATTTACAATAAAATTTTGAATTTAAAATTTATGATGATGTCTCGTGAATTTTAATATGTCTATGAGACGGGTGAGAAAGAGTATAATCTGATCGCATGAAATAAAGACTAACTTGGGAGAGGTGTTATAACCCTAATTTGCACCAGACATGCTTACCTGGCCTCAGGCCATCTCAGATTCCTTCTTTTCCAAAACACTACTGAACAACTCTTCTTAAAAACCCCTTTTATAAAGCCCCACGTGCCCTGCTTCATTACTGCACGCATGTACATGCTAGCTGACCCAAGATAACCTGCGTGTACCTACAAGAGCACAGAAAAAGGAAAGTTGTTGATGGAACACACATCTTTGGGTAAGTTAAATAAAACTTTTGACCATGCATGGCCGATCACTCGACCAAATACCTAGCTTCTTCTAGCCTATAAAAGAAGGGTTAGGGGTCCCATTTGAAAGGAGGAGAATCATAGTAAAGAAACTATACATGATTAAGCATTTCCTTTGTCCCAACCTTTAGCCATCCTTGTGAAAATAGAAGTATAGAGAAAAGAAGTTGGAAGACAGTGGAAGAAGATCCCAGGACCAAGATCGAGGAGTAGTAGCCGACTTTATCATTGTAAGGTATCATTGTGAAGTTAATAAAAGAATTGTTTTTCCCGTCCTGCCATATGAGATTGTCATTATTGGAATATTGATTGTATGATTGATTAAATATCTAACCCATTGGTTCATAGATCAAATGCATGTGGAGTTATTTGTTTGTATTTAGTGAATGTAGGTCATCATTGGGAGGAGAGTTGCAGTCAAAGAACAACAAAGCGCGAAAATGGATCGACATCAAACACGAAAAAATAAGGTATGTCAACTTAATCTCTTGAGCCTTGTATTTACATATGAGTAATGGGGGTTTAGGCACGAGATGATGGTAAAAAGTAAGAATCTTTAGTTCATTTATGAATGCATGATAAAATCCTTAGTGCTAGTCTGTAGGAGGGATTTCCCATCCACAACAGAATTGGCAACCATACTGGGGATCTCTAGGGTTTCTAGGAATGTTTTTTATTGGGTATTTTTAAAAACTGGTTTCATTCCTTGTTTTTAAAGTTTCTGCAAAAGTTTGAGCTCGCAGAGTTTATGGTCTTCCATACCAGTTATCTCTATTTCTTTTCTTGACTGCATTTTTTTCGAGACCCACAGAGGTACATGCGGACTATATAAGGTCTAAACGCGTGACCCGTGCCCTACCTTCACATAGCCCACATGTACACACTAGCTGAGGAAGTGTCAGTCATGTGTATGATTCTAGAAAATTTATTTTAGAGAGGCAGTCATCCTCTCCCCTGTCAGAAATAATCCCTCTCAGGGGTTTTCTGGAACTCTTTCTAGTCTTTGTTGTTTGCAGTCTATAGCTTAGGTTTCACCTCAGATTGGTTTGTTCTATGAAGTTTTCCTTGAATTGTTTTCTTTTTGTTTCGTCTGTTAAAGTAAGTGTCTGAGTCTTCAAGAGATCCTGGTTCTCAATACCAGTAGTCTCTACTTAGGCTTGATTGCTTGGATTTTCATTTGTCCTAGAGTTTCAGAGATACACGTGGCCTGTATAAGGCCTGCACGCGTGTACACGCACCCTAACTTTACATAGCTCTCGTGCATATGCTTGTTGTTGAATTGTCAGCAGTGTGCCTATGTAGAAAATTCTTGTTTAAGGTAAGGAAAACATCCTTTCCTTTGACAAGAGTTATACCTCTCAAGTTTTTGGGTCTCTGTCAGAGCGGTCAGTAACTTAGGTTTGATCACAACAATAACTTTTTTTTTTTTTTTCATTAAGAAGTTTTCCTCTAAATTTTCTTTTCATGGGGTTTTTAGACAAGTGTGAGAGTCCAGTTTTAATTTGCTCGTGTGTTATTTTTAAAGTGATTCTTTGAAACTTGTGCTTAGGACAAAAGTTTTCTTGGCCTTTATTTGTTGATATTTTTCCTTTTTTCTTTGTGAGCATTCAAACAAAAAAATAAATTTATTTCTTTGTTTGGTTAAATAGTTTTGGTTTGCATTAGTAACCAAGAAAAGTATTTGCTTCCATAAGTTCTCGATGGTTTACTTAGATCATAAGTAGCTTGTAGTCGAGTGAAATCCTTCTTTGATTTTGTTGTTTAAAGATGTTAGAATTTTTATTTCTTTTAGTTTGAAAAGTTGTTTTCAAGAAGAAGTTATTTTGTTTCCAGCTTTCTGTTTATTTGTTTTTCATCTTTCAAACATCACTAGTTTCACTTTCATAACCTTTGACTTAAGAAAAGACATAAAAATTAACGCTAAATCTAAAATTCATTAGACGTTTTATGTTTATAGGGTCAACCAACTAGTTTAGGGTTAGGGCCTTGAATTAAGTTGGAGAAGAAACTCTTCAAGGCCATTATATCAAACATTGGAGTCTAAGTTAGGGAGTGTCCAAGTCTAGTATCATGAAATTTATCCAGGACCCCCCTCTAACATAGGGGATAAACATGAGGTCGCGTGTAGAAAGGTAGTAGAGATAACCCCTCCAAAGCTAGACCAATCATGGTGGAGAACACATATAGAGGGCTTGTCTTGGGATTCTGTCGATTGCATTTGCCATGGAGCTTCGTGGGTCTCAAATCCATTCAAGGTACTCAGTTGTCTTTCAAACCACTTTATTCGATACCCTTGACATGTTTTGGGCTCGATACCCTGCTCATTGTGGTCTACCCGACTGTCGACTATACCCGCCTGGTGACTGTTCGCACACTTGCAACCTAGTTGCCTATATTTTTTAGAGACATACACAGGTGACTACGGGGGTATACTGCGGTACCTAGGACAAACATCAGGCCATGATTTGCAGAGCATACCTGAAGGGTGCTTCCATGTTCAAGTTTCACTTGCACCGGTAAGTTTCTCTAGTGTTGGTTGTTGTAACTGTTCTTCCAACTAGTTTAATATTTGCTTGTTTTATCTTATAGGGATTTTCCTAGTGTGTGTTTTTTTTGAATGAATAGAAAGCCCTAGTGTGTCTTTGATATTCTCACACAGTGGAGGATCATGAGCTTCACTGTTCATGAATTCTTCTTGTCCTGCCATCAGTTGCATTGGAGCCACCCTCGCCACCGCTAAGGCGAAATCTAGACCAACAAGGGTCTTTTGAAGCGACCGGGTCACCGAAAATCGCACCTGACCAACCTCTGTTAAAGGACCTTTTGACACCTTTAAAGAAGACGATCATGGAGGAAAATCCTATCTCTTCTTCTGGGAATCCTGATATTCCTTCCACGATTGTCGTCACTGGGGGTGTTCCACCTCCTACCCCACCGTCGCCAGTTCGAGCCACCATGATCTTGACTGCCTCTACCGCGAGCAGTGGTTCGATCCCATATTTGGCGACGGCCACTACTCCTTTCACACAAAGTGTGACAGACCCTCTATTCTCATATGGGATGCCTAGCTCAGGTGCAAGTCCTGTACTATCCTACTCCACTTTGCAGACTTTTGGTCTGGGGGCAGGGAGCTCTAACGCTCCTATGCAAGGACCCATGGTGGGCACTTCATCTCCTTTTAATGCTTTCCCTTAGGGGGGAGGTCATATACCTCCTTCGTCCCCTTCACTCAGCGGTACCCACCAGCTATCTGCTAGGCCAAACACACACCATAGTTCAATTGGAGTAGGGAGTCAAGGACCACCTTCTCATAATATGCTGGTAGGGTCGACACCATTTTCTTTGTTCGATGTGTTTGGTTACAACACTTTCTCGTTTGCTTCTTTCTCAACCAGGGGAAACCCTAGTTATTTCCAACCTAATCCTATGCAGGGTACTATTCTTGCATAGAGGGAAAACCCAGGAACTTCTTCCGCATCAGGACCTTGGAATTCTTGGAAAGGATCAGTTCCCGCGTTAGGAATGTCAATCTGGGGCAATTATTTTCACAACCAATGGAGCCCCGGACACGGCACTATGCCTATGCCCATGGGATCAACATGGGGCAACCCTTCCCAAAGTCCTCCGAATGTATTGCATGCCCAACCATGTACGTCCTATTTTGCGAACTAGCCGATGATGTCTCCTCACATGCAGAATCCGTATGCTGGTCATGGCCATGGTTTTTACCAAAACCCCGGCCAACAACCCAACTTTTCCTGGCAACCTGGTGCCAGTCAAACTCCAGGCCCCTTTTTCCATGGTTATCACCAACAACCCAAACTACCTTTCCTAGAAACCTTGCATTTTCTAGAGTTAACAAGGTTGTTGAATGACCCTATCTATCACAATCTGCATTGGCCCCCTATGCTGACAAAGTTTCCTTCGGACATACCAAAGTTTGAAGCCAAGCCTAACGAAGATCTAGGAGATCATGTGACCACCTTCCATATTTGGTGCTCGTCTAACTCGTTGAAATATGACTTTGTATAGTTGCGATTGTTTCAACATACTCTCATTGGGAGTGTTGGGAAATGGTACATTGAGCTCGACCGCTGAAGATACTCTTCCTTTGACGAATTGGCAATGGCTTTCCTAAACCATTTCCAATTACCTATGAGATACGACGCTAGCACAGAATTGCTGGCCAATTTCAAATAGACAAAATTGGACCATATCTCTGATCACATTCGAGAATGGAGACGCCGAAAGAGTTTAATTAAGGTGGCAGTCCCACCCACAATCCTGCTCGAGTGGTTCCTTAAGTATTTGGTCCCACAGTTATCCAAAGACGTCGTGACATCGGGAGTGTTTTCCAAAGAATATGCCATCATGAGAGCTCAACATCTTGAGCTAATCTACTCTCAGTCTGGTTTATTATACGAGATCTTTCTATATGTGCCACTCTCAATACTTGATAAAACCAGACAGAGAGTTGGACCACATGTCGATGGTATTGTTGGTTCAACACAAACAAAGCCCATTGAACAACCGATGAAGCAATTGCAACAATTATCTATACAACACACAATGGCCAGCCAAACTACTATTTTGGCTGCTCCCCCTACCCAAACATCGGATGTACACACAGTGAAATCAAAAAATCCAAAGGCCACCCAGCAGCCTGATGGAAAGAAAAAACAATGAAAGAAGGGAAAAGGGGATAAGAAACCCACTAATAATGATGGTGGGGGAAACACTGAGAAACGAAAGGCGAGGTATCCGTGAAACCTATGCGTGGAATACCACCTAACCCACCAATGTCCTTGGATTGCAGAGGCCAAAAATTTTGTGACACAACAACAGCCTGTCGTGTTAACCAATCCATTTCAACATGGGAAAAACCTAACCTAAGCCTCTACAAGCACGGAAGGGGGCATTTAAGGACCCTCTCCGTCTTTGAATAATCCGACATCCGTGAATGTGTATATGATGAAAGGTGATTCTTTTATATCGTCTACAGTGCATGAATACAATAAACCAAGCACTTCTGAGAAGGGAAAAGAAGCTGAAATCCCATTTCTTCCTCTCTAGATCGAGAAGACTTTGGGTGAAACAATGACATGCATCCCAAAAGGGGCATTCAAGAAAGCTTCTCACAACCCAAATGCAAGGATCGCCTAGAACTATTCTGTGGTGGAGGATTTGTCTCAAACCCCTTGTGCGATGTCCTCTTTGGAGGTCCTCCAAAGCTGCCCTTCCTAGAGGAAAGATTTCTTAGCCACTTTAGGATTTACCAACACTTGTAATCTAGGTACAATCATGCTGGATACAACCGACTTAAAACCTCGTCTTCCGTACCACGTAGCATTTCAGATAGTAGTGTCTTACCCCACGAAAATTTTTACTCAGAACATTTTTCACACGGTGGTTGATGAGGGTGCCTCGACATGAGTTATGTCGTTGGCATGTTGGAAGGCCATTAGCCAGCCCATCTTGTCTCTGTCACCTACTATTCTCACTTCTTTTGATGGTCATTCATTCCGACCACATGGTATCATTCCCTCTTTCCCCGTTCAGTTAAGAGGGAAGACCGTGTGCGTCGAGGTAGAAGTAGTCAATGCATCCCTCGACTACAATCTCTTGTTAGTAAGGAGTTAGACTTATGCCATGCAAGCAGTGGTTACTATAGTTTTTTGAGTCTTATTTTTTCCACATGAGGACCGGATTGTGACCATTGATCAATTGTCTTTCTCCAGGCCTAACCCTTCACCAGGGGCATTTTCGGTCTCGATGATTGATAATCCCCAACCAAGTGTACTCAATGTAGGGGTTGGTTTGTGCCCATATTTGATGGGTACCTTTGATTACCTACCCCCTCAAGGCGATGTCAAGTTCATATCAGACCACCGTAAGGTTGATATTTTTCAAGTTTCATCATTTTGCACGACTTACTTCAACGATTCGTGGATACTTCCTTCCCCATCAACCACAATGGAAGGGCAAGGGCACTCTGGCATGTCCATGACCTTGTCCAAAACTGAAGTAGCGTACTCTTTAGTCTAGCAAGCTTCGACCGACACCGATCCAACTCCTGCACAAGAGTTAGATCCAATTCCAGAGCCTATTTGGGCTCAAGGTTCTCTCAATGATATCGATGTGTTAGACTTAGTATTTCCCTCCGATGAAGCAATAATTGAAACAATGACTAGTCCATCCAAACCCTGGGACGATCTCCATCACAGATCATACTTCCTCCCAGAGTTAAGACGAATCGAAGCAGGAGAATTCACCTTGACTATGACTAGAGATAGGTCTTGTCCTATTAATCCCTTAGCTACACATGAGTTTTATGCCGAGGGTAATATGGAAAATATCACAGAAAATATACCAATTAATATCTCCAGAATCCCTAGTGTCGTGGATAATGTTTTTGTCGCAACTGACTATTCCTCCGAAGAGATTCAAATCTACATAGATATTTTTAAAGAATTCTGCAACATTTTTTCCTGGTCTTACTAGGAGATGTCAGCCATTGATCCAAAAATAGTCGAACATGAAATCACAACTTATCCTGATGCCAAGCCAGTTCGGTAGAAGATTCGTCCGGTTAATCCTAGAAAAGTGATCTAAAAATGAAGAAGACTTGAAAAACTTGAAATTTATTGCAAGTGAATGTTATGTGTTTAAAGCAAAAGGATCAGTTTGCAACACATAAATTAAAGGATTACTTATGCAAATTACACATAGACAATAGTATAATCATTGAACATAAGCACATAAACATAGCAATTTGATAAAGGAGTTCACCCCTCTTATGGGCTACATCTCCTGGTCTAGCTTCCAATCGATCATTATTATTAATTTCTCAAAAGTTCTCAAAAACATGTCTTACAATGCTCAATCTGACAAACCGACTGCTCCAATGGCTTCAGAGCGTCCCAAAACCCCTGTTTGGGCTCTTTCGGCACCTCAATCGGTCGAAAAATGAAGAAGTTATGCCTCTTGGAAGTCCCTCCTTCAAGCTTGCTGTCTCTGCATCTACAAAACACACCCTTCTTGATTGAACCTGGCTCACACGCATTTTAAAGCGTGAAAACCCAGCACCGGGTGCAACCGCGCCAATGGTGCAAACTGTAGAACGGTTAAGGGTGTGCCAACCCCTAACCGCCTAGGCACCTAAGCATATGGCGCATGGGACCGCGCGCATGGAAAAAGTGGTTAAACCATCATAACCGTTGGAACTCCTTTCCCGCACTCCGGTCTTATGGAAAACCACGGGCTATATAAAATAACCCCCCTGCGCTTTATACACAATGGTATAGGTTACAACATGGATATATGGTATATAATACAAATTGCGCGCGGTTCATTACAATGGTCATATGTTATATAATAAATCCACGGGTCGGGGCTAGCCCCCGGCCCGACCCCCCTCCATTTTGAACATTAAAAAAAAAAAAAAATGTTTGTCAGTACATAGTTAACAAGAACCATTTGGTGGCACATTGGTCAGTGGAGGTTTGTGAAGTATTTACACTATGGGGGAGGTCCGAGGGTCAAACCCCATGGACTCCCATAACATTTTACATATAACCAAAAACCAAATAATGAGTGACACATGGCACCCACAGATTGGGCCACGTGTCCTCATACCATTTGCCAATAAACAGACACGTGTCAGCTCCTGATTCATCAACAGTCAACCTATCAACATCTACCATGTCACCACTGTACGGTCGTACAGTCCTGCCACACCAGACCGTACGGAATGTACGGACTGTACGGACTGGTACAGTCAGCATCAATTTTTTTTACCTGTTTGTCTTGACGAACAGATTGCGATATCTTCTCCATACGGAGTCCATTTGACAAAGTAAATATACCACCGAAATTAGGAATACGAGAAGGACGCAATGGAACTATTTTCGTCGCATTCCGAGCACTTTGAAATTTGAGCAAAATTTGATCCCCTGATCACACCTCCCCATTGGGAATCTTTTGGACCTCCAAAAGAATATTTCAGTCTATGTGAAGATGAGGGTAAAGTTCCCTCACCCTTCCAACGTCAATCCACTTGGCCTTGATTGGATTCATCCCTTTAAGACCAACTCGCAAATACTCCACATTTCCTCGTTTCGAAGATCGCATTCTCGTGTCAAGAATGGTGTCTTCCTGCAGTTCTATTAGATACTCTGGAGAAAAATCATCTATAGAAGGAATATGAACATGCTCTCCTTGATCATCAATCAATGGAGGCTCATACAACTTCAAATTCTCAACATTAACAATTGCATACATCTGCATATAAGGAGGCAAATCTAAACGAAAAGCATTGTTACCAATCTTGTCAACAAT
>ML799248.1:355164-376332 GCA_009831015.1 Picea engelmannii
GGTTACAACGTGGATATATGGTATATAATACAAATTGCGTGCGGTTCATTACAATGGTCATATGTTATATAATAAATCCACGGGTCGGGGCTAGGCCCCGGCCCGACCCCCCTCCGTTTTGAACATTAAACAAACATAAAAATGTTTGTCACCACATAGTTAACAAGAACCATGTAGTGACACATTGGTCAGTGGAGGTTTGTGAAGTCTTTACACTGTGGGGGAGGTCTGGGGGTCGAACCCCGCGGACTCCCATAACATTTTACATATAACCAAAAAACAAATAATGAATGACACATGGCACCCACAGATTGGGCCACGTCTACTCATACCATTTGCCAATAAATGGACACGTGTCAGCTCCTGATTCATCAACAGTCAACCTATCAACATCTGCCACATCACCACTGTATGGTCATACGGTCCTGCCACGTCAGACCATACGGACTGTACGGACTGGTACAGTCAGCATCAATTTTTTTTGCCTGTTTGGCTTGACGAACAGATCGCTATATCTTCTCCATACGGAGTCCATTTGACAAAGTAAATATACCACCGGAATAAGGAAGACGAGACAGACGCAATGACACTATTTTCGTCACACTCCAAGCACTTTTAAATTTGAGCAAAATTTGATCCCCTGATCAAAAAGCAACAACCATTAAGGTTGAAGTCGAAAAACTGCTAAAATCCAGTTTTATCTATCTGATCCATTTGACCTAATGGGTGTCAAATCCTATGTCAGTCAATAAGAAACAGGGCATGATTCACATATGCACAGATTTATGGGATTTGAACAAGGTTTGTCCAAAAGATAATTTTCCCACACCATTCATCAACCAGATAATTGATGAATGTGCAAGTTGCAAGGCATTTTCTTTAATGGATGGTTTTTCAGGATATAATCAGATACAAATCAAACCCGAAGACCAACACAAAACTACATTCATTTGTCCATGGGGTACATTTTCCTATAGTAAGATGCCTTTTGGCCTAAAAAATGATGGAGCTACCTTCCAGCGGGCCATGTCTTTTTATTTCCATGATCTCAAGCATATAGTCGATGCCTATTTAGATGATTTAGCATCTCGATCTAGCAAAAGAATGGATCATCCCACACACCTCCAACTTATCTTTGAGTGATCATCCAAATAAGTGCAGCTTTTGCATAACATCAGAATGTTTGTTAGGTTTCATAGTGTCAACAACAGGGATCATGGTAGATCCTCTCAAGGTTGAGGCAATAGTTCAGTTACCTCCCCCACACACAATCCTTCAACTTCAAAGTCTACAGGGCAAGGATAATTTTTTAAGGTGTTTCATCGCCAACTATGCCGAGATCACAAAGGGATTTATGCACTTATTGAAGAAAGACATTCCTTTTCATTGGGACAATGCTGCTCAATGCTCCTTCAAAGCGTTGAAACATGCCCTCACAACTTCCCCTCTGCTTCGGCCACACAACTATAACAAATATTTCTTATTACACCTGGCTGCAACAGAGTCAACCATTGGCATGGTCTTAGTTCAGGAAGATGATTTTCTCTTAGAATATGTGATCTATTACCTGAGCGGAGGCCTCATTGGACCGGAACTCAATTATTATCATATTGAAAAACTTGTGTTGGTAACAGTCCATGTTGTTCAACGGTTCCATCATTATGTTTTGTTTTGAAAGACCACCGTCATTGTCATTGTGAATCCATTTCAATACGTTTTGATGCGATGGGTAATAGGCAGAAAGATCAGTAGATGGATAGTCGTCCTCCATGAATTTGACTTATATTTTGTTTCGGAAAAATCCAAAGAGTCACTGGTCTTCGCAGAACTTATTTTGGAACTTCCGGTTGGGTCAGGTGATGTTATGCCCGAAGAATCGCCTATCAGAGAAGATATGATTTTGATCGCGTCTTTGGATCCCTGGTATGGAGGTATACTTGTATATCTCCAGACTTTGAAGTACCCGACCTCTTCTTCTCATGATGAGTGTCGCCATATATGCCATCAAGCTAAGAATTATCTCATACTCGACGATACGTTATATCGAAGAGGTGTACACTGCATCATGCGCCGATGTCTCACTCATGAAGACATAGTTATCATGCTTAACGATTTCCATACCGGAGCATGTGGCGGTCATTTGTCTGGGTTGGAAACAACCCAAAATATTGTACGAGCAGGTTACTTCTGGCCAACACTAATCAGATATTGTATCGAATCGGTCAAGAAGTGCCACCCATGTTAGACCTTCTCTCAGAAGATGAGGGTACATCCCGCTCCCATGTTTCCTATCATCATAGTTGGTCCCTTCACCAAGTGGGGGATTGATTACACTACATGTAACCCTCCTTCATCAAGGGGGCACTGTTATATCATTGTCATCGTAGACTACTTCATGAAGTGGGTCAAAGTTATGCCAACGTTTAAAGATGATGGAGACTGCAAATCTCTTTTTATTCAACCAGATAATAGCAAGGTTCGGCGTCCTGAGAGAGATTGTCACTGACCATGGCAGTCACTTTTAGAACCAGATGATGACCAAATTAACATCAAATCTTGGGTTGCGGCAAGAAAATTCATCACCCTACTACCAACAAGAAAATGGTCAGGTGGAAGTTGTAAATAAATCTCTTAAGACCATCCTACAACAATAGATCAACTCGGCCAAGTCAAATTGGCATTTGATGTTATACTCAGAATTATGGGCTTACTGAAATTTTGTTAAGACTACAACTGGTTTCTCACCTTTTCAACTCGTTTATGGGCTGGAAGTAGTCTTGCCTATAGAATGTGAGATCTCGTCCCTAAGATTGGCAGTACAGTTATTGCCAGATACTTCTCCACTTGAAGAACGGTTATTATACCTTGAGCAGCTCAATGAGCAGCGTCGTGATGCGGCCCTGGACAACGAGGCTCACAAAAAAAAAGTCAAGTGTCAGTATGATCGGTCTGTTCGTCCTCGGATTTTCTCTAAAGGCAACCTTGTCCTGGTCTACGACCAAGATAAGGACCCCTCTGGGGCAGGCAAATTCAAAGCCATGTGGTTCAGACCATTCATCATAAAAGAGGTTCTAAAAAAGGTTTCTTATCATCTGGTTGACTTTCAGGGAAATTCTTTGGCAGAGCCTAGAAATGAGCTCTACCTCAAGAAGTAGTACTCATAGGTAGGTCACCTTGGGTAACTTTTTGTAACATATGTATAGTCTTTGTACTATTACTTTCTGGTTTCGTTTAGTATTATGGACGTGTCATTTTTTATGTTATCTTTTGTCACTGTGGTAGTTGTCAAGTGAATAAAAGGTGTTCATTGGGTACGCAGATGGTGATAGCCGGCATACTCGGAGGCTTTCCTCTGCAACTTGGGTAATTTTTACACCTCAGGGCCAGTTATTATCTTCAGGAGGTATATGTTTAGGCGACACCACAAACAATGTCACTGACTACAGTGCAGTTATTGAGGTGTTTCGTGACACCCTGTCATTTGGTATCTCTCATCTTCGGGTCTATTTAGATGCTCAATTGGTTGTGTCCCTGTTAAATAGATTCTACCATGTTCATGATCCAACTTTACACCGATGATTCTTTAGGGTACATCTCTTAGAACGAAGCTTTGATTATATTACATATTTTCATGTTCCTAGGAGATTAAACCAAGTTACAGATACTCTAGCTAATCAAATTTTAGACTGGTATCTCACACACATATAAAAATACATACACATAAACATGTAAATACATTTTTAAAGGAAAATATGATCCATAAAACACAAAAATACATAAAAATCCATATATAATATCATCATCATCAGAGTACATAGGTGGACGGAAGCACCTCAAAAATATGACCAATAACGAGTCATGGGGCTTATTCCCTCAATATATATATACAAGTAGATCTCTTGACACATGAAAAGTCTAGACTAACTAAGGTCAGGGCCAATGGGCCCTGTTGTAATAATCAACAGCGTTTGCCAAATGCCAGAATAGTCGGACCCATGTCTGTGGTTCCCTCACTACATGAGGCTGCATAGATGGTGGAAGATCCTCAATCTCTACCATGGGGATGGTGCGAGTGAGAAAGGTAAAATTTCACTCAACTCGTCTCAAAAACCTCTCAGCCTCATCGTCTTGAAGCTCTCCTGCTGCTACTGGTCCCCTTGCAGCGGGAGGTGCGGCCCCTGGCCGAGGATGACGACTGTTCCTCACATAATATGCAGGTCGCACTGGTCCCACATCTGCACACAATAGACACATATCTGTCAAATACTCTGGTATAAAAAAAATGATATATATCAAAAAAACATAAAAATTATATATGTTTCAAAAAAAAAAATGATGCAAACTTACCCATCTCGCCTCGCTCCTCACCTGGAGGTACAGGGATCTTGGGATCTGTCGAGAAATCAATCCTAGCATAGGAATAATCCTCTATGACTGGGATCTGTCACGACAACCAAGCAAAAAATTCATCATCGAAGGACTCATTTGTCCTTCCACCACCCTATCGTGGAAACAACACTACCCATCTGCAAACCACAGGAAGAGAGGCCTGATGTCTTCGTACCACCACTCGAGGATTGAAACTAGGAACTCTTTCAAAGAAGAAAGATCATAGAATCATCCCCAACCTGAAGTTCCTCTGCATCTGCAACCAGGAATCTGTCAACTGCCTCTTCATACAATCCAACAGTGTAGTGCTCCAGTCAAATATCTATGCATTTAAGAAATGGACTACACAGTTCATTTGTGCATGGGACGCCTGATGTAGAGCTGCAGAACCAGTCATCTGCCCAATAAGAAACACAATCGCCCGTAGTGATAAATCGGTGATCCTTCTTATTGGCACCTGCAATCTCGATCGGTCTGTACCCGCCTCATAATGAATTCCTAACAGTTCTGATATATTGTGAGGCTCACTAGGAACTGTCCGAAAATTGACTGGCTCCCCTCTTCTAGAGAGGCCAGTCAAAAAGTATAGATCCTCTGTAGTGGGCACCAGTGACTACCCCTCTAGCATAAAATATTCTGCGTCAGGGTACCAATATTCAACGAAGGCATTCAGTAGGCTAGGTTGTGCTCTCATGAAAGGAAACAGAAAGAACTTCAGCAAGCCACATTGCATTAACACCGCCACAACATTAGGGTCTTCCCTAACTAGTGTGATAATATCTTCGTGCTCTCCTTCTCTCCATTGCACATACATCCTGCACATGGGCAAATTTTTAGAGGGTTAGGCCTTTCTTTTTAAACTTTTTTTTCACTCATTGGAGGGTCCACATGGGTTTTGTGATGATAGTCATGTGTACATGTGCTCTGACATTAGACAGAGTGAGTGTACACGCGGATTGTCATAAGACAACCCATGTGGACCTAGGGACAACCTTTTAGAGGTCGATGCCCCTGCAGAAAAACAAATTAAATGCATATATAAAGAATTAAAAGGAAAAAGGAGGTATTTTATACTTACTTGGTCTAGACGGATGGTTGTTTCGTTCAATGTAGCTCCCGGAATCACCACTTCAACCAAAGGGGGTTTTTTGTGCCAGAGTCAATTTCCAAATCATCAATGGTGATAATGAGTTTCCAGCTTCTATTTATAGACTTTTTGGCTCTTTTTTGTCACTTTTTTGGCCCCCCTTATCATTTTCTCTAAATTGAAAACCATTTAGAGTGATTTAGGAATTTCTATGGAAAGTTACGTTCAAGTATCAGGACATTTTTTGGAGTTTTGGGTCACTTTTGACAGTCCATGGAAAAAACCTCAGAAGGTCAACTTGAGCATATAGGTTAGGTTTCCACCCCTACTTTTGTATCTCGTTGTCTTTATCCCTTTTCAATAGGATCGATCCCATCAGGTTGCGACACAGAACCATCATTATTTCTTTAGAAGTGTCGCGATTTGGTGGTAGAGCTTACTGGAAAATGGATGCCCTAGGTAGATCCCGGTTGCATTATGGTGTCCATGCTATCACTAATGACTATAGGCTTGGGAGTCCTTTTAGTTTTCCTTGATTACACATTTGAGCCTCATTTTCATGACTCTTGACCTCACCCAGGGGACTCCCAAAACATAATGGGTCTTATTTTAAGCCCTTTTCAGACCCTCTAAACATGAAAATATTGTCGAGCGATCTTGTGGCCTTTCACGCTCGTTAAACTGAAATTTGAAGTCGCGTCTATCCGGCAGTAGTTTACCCCTTTTTTGGTCTGGACGGTCAATTGTACGGACAAAGGTATACTCTAAAGGCTTCAAGAGTACCCTCAGGTATAATTTTACCCCTTTTTTGGGACTGAGGAACTAAATTTATGAAAAAGGAACCCCCACGGAGTCCATAGTTAAGCTCTTTTCAGACTCCCTAAAATTGAAAAAATCATTGAGTGACCTTATTCTTTCACACTCGTTAAAATGGTCCAAAAGAACATTCCTGACAGAGTCCATAGTTAAGATTTTTTCAGACTCCTTAAAAATGAAAAAATGCTCGAGTAATCTTGTCTTTATCACACTCGTTAAAATGGTTTTGAATAGACATCTTATCGGTGCTAGTTTACCCCTTTTCGAACCGAATAGACTACCTTCGAAAAAGGTACCCCATTGGAGTCTCCTTTTACATTTTCCAGACTCTCTAAATATGAAAAACCACCAAGCTTACCTTCTTTGGGCTCGTTAAAATTACATCGAAGGATGTTACAATTGTGTGTTTTATTAATCTCATTTGCATAGCCGCATCTTCGACCTAATTCCAACTCCATGTTTCTCTCAACTGAACCATCTGAAGCATGCCTTATATGCAAGCCCTGTAGCACTTTTCCTCTGCGTCTTGACATCTTTGGCCCCTGGAGGATTTTTCCTGAGTGTCCTTTTCTTGCATATGTCCCTTTTCCCTGAGCAACCCTGTGTTCTGTGCGCTTGGAACTAGTATGTTTGCGACACTCGATCCTCCTTTTTAATGTAGCATTCTTTTATTATTTTTGAAGATTTCCAACATTATTGAAAAATACGAAAAAAAATCAAATATACCCCAAAAAGAGGAAGGGAAAAGTATTTTCTTTTTTGGAAGCACAATGAGTCACCCTTGAACCAAGCACATCCTTTCGTTTGTTTGTCAAGATCTGCAATTTAATATGACCTTAGGAGGCTTTTATAGCTACATAGAGTTGTGTCCTGCTCTGTTTGGTTATTCTTCCAAACATATGGAGAGTTTGCGTTGCCTCCTACATCGTGAACTTATGTCAAATGCCATGCTGTCTGAGTCTCATCATTTGTCATGAGATTTCCCAAGGGAAGTTCTACCAAGACTAAGTCGACCCTTCTGTAGTTTGTCTCTTGCCCTCATGCCCGACCATCCTCAAATTCCAATCAAGTATTTGTTCGAAATCAATGAAGCCTTCAGTTCGATCATCAATATTCTCTAATCCACGACCGACGAGCCGTCAAAGATCTCTATGTATTGAATTCGTACACTCATATTACACTCCTACCCAAGTTTTGAAGATTTTTAAGTTGTTTCTCGAGCTCTGAAGACCTTATCTCCAGCCATCAGGCCTTATCAGCTTCTATAAGTTGGATACTCTACATGTATATCTTTTTTATTTCGATATGTAGCTCCGTTGTGTATTGCTCACGACTACACTTTATATAGTTATATGACATGGATCTACAGTGTATTTGATTAGTAGACATGATTTTATTTTATCTCGAGCATGGGTATTCCCACCTCGGTGAGACAATTATTATTTTGCAGATGGCACCTCCTAATTTCTGGTCCCTGGGCTCACATGTTCAGAACATTGGTGAAGATTGTTAATGTATTTTGGCCATCAGATGCACTTCTGACCTCACACATTAGGGGGCATCTATTATAACCCTTATTTGCACCAGACATGCTTACCTAGCCTCAAGCCATCTCATATTCCTTCTTTTCCAAAACACTACTAAACAACTCTTCTTAAAAACCCCTTTTATAAAGCCCCACACACCCTGCTTCATTACTGCACGCATGTACATGCTAGTTGACCCAAGACAACCCGCATGTACCTACAAAACAATAGAAAAAGGAAAGTTGCTGACGAAACACACATATTTGGGTAAGTTAACTAAACCTTTCACCCATGCATGGCCGGTCACTCGACCAAATACCTAGCTTCTTCTAGCCTATAAAAGAAGGGTTAGGGGTCCCATTTGAAAGGAGGAGAATCATAGTAAATAAATTATACCCGATTAAGCATTCCCTTTGTCCCAACCTTTAACCATCCTTGTGCAAAGAGAAGTATAGAGAAAATTAGTTGGAAGACAGTGTAAGAAGAGCCCAGGACCAGGATCGAGGAATAGTAGCCGACTTTATCATTGTAAGGTATCATTGTGAAGTTAATAAAAGAATTTATTTTCCCATCCCGCCATATGAGATTGTCATTATTGGGATATTGATTGTATGATTGATTAAATCTCTAACCCATTAGTTCATATATCAAATGCATGTGGAGTTCTTTGTTTGTCTTTAGTGAATGTAGGTCAGCATTGGGAGGAGAGTTGCAGTCAAAGAACGACCATGCGTGAAAAGGGATCGACATCAAACACGAAAAATAAGGTACGTCAACTTAATCTCTTGAGCCTTGTATTTACATATGAGTAATGGGGGTTTAGGAATGGGATGATGGTAAAAAGTAAGAATCTTTAGGTCATTTCTGCATGCATGATAAAACCCTTAGTGCTAGTCCATAGGAGGGATTTCCCACCCACAACAAGAAGGAGAGTAACCTTCGTCCCTATCTATGATTGAGTCAAGAGAAGGAGAGTAACCTTCGTCCCTAACTTTAGCTGAGTCGGAAGGCTATCAATGTTAGGGTCCTAACCCGCACATAGGTAGAAAAATATATTCAGATGTAATAAAGGTCAATATTAATAAGGCCTTTCAATAAAATAGAATAAGGCGGATGTAAGAAGACCTAATAGAAGCTTCCGCTTCTAGAAGGATATTCCTCTAGATGCTTCTTTTTAGTATAAGTAGGAGTCGAGGGTATGAGAACCCTATCTTGGATATTATTGTAATAAATCTCTACTCAACTGGAGGTTTCCCCCTCGAAGAGGCCCGTGAACATTGCTTTCAGATTCAAAGTGCTATTTCTATTGTTATTCTTATATCATTTCAGTGTTATTGCGGTGAATGTTCTGGTTATATTGTTGTTATTCTGCCATTACTAGCATTTTATTTCAATTCTGCATACATTTTATACCTGGTATATTACAAGTGGTATTAGAGAACTTTCCTCGACAGAAAGTGTGGGTTAATTTTTTTTCAGGGTAGAGATGTATTCCAGCGTCTTTAATCCATAGAGATCTTTCATTACGCACATAAACTAGTGGTTGAGGGATTCATACATGTAGGAAATAAAAGTGGTACTTAAGTGCACGTCTGTTGTCCACCCTTGTAACCCCTGTTGGTACCCCTTCGAGTGGTAGTGCATCAGACAACAACTGTGTACAGATCGTCCTAGATTACCTAAAGCCCTCTTTAGATAAACCAATTGGCCACCTGATTGCTATAGTGTCACTGAGAACAACACTCGGGAAGATACTCTCTAGTACTTGGGTTGTCGGGTAGTACGACTAAGGGTACAGTCTATCCTCCTTAGTTAGTGCCCTGAAATATTGGGTGGAGTACTATTGTTGGACCCCACACGTATATTAGAGAGCTATAGCACAAGGTAAACCCTTCTCTATAGAACCCTTGAATACCTAAACCTTGGGGATAGAAACATAAAAAAATTAAAATAGACAAGATCTATTGTCACGCAACTGTGTTTGGGTTGCCAAGTAAATACACATTTCTTTCTGGTTAAGCATTTGGGCATTTCCTCTCTACAGTATTGTTCAGACCGGAGTATAACTGCGTTAAAAAAAAAAAAAGTCTTGAAATTTTTTCACCATTATTTCAGACCTATTCCATGGGATTCATCTCTTCTCCCTTATCACATTCATCCATGTCATTTTTTCAGCAAAAATGTTTTACCCCGCCTGCCCCTTTTCAGTTCCCCCATCCTCATGGCCCATACTTGTAGCTAAGACTTGGAAGCTTGCTTCAACACCTTGCATTCTGGTCTCATTGAGACCCAACAAGAAGTGAAACAACTCAGTGCCAATGTTGCCACCATCAATACAACCATGCAGTCCTCAATGGGAGAAATCAAACAAGACCTCACCACCCAGCTTGAATCAGTCTTTTAGGCACTCTACACCAAACTGCATATCCCTATAGATAACCCTTCCTCTTCCTCACCCCCACATACTGAAGGTGACCATTCCTCTCATTCCCATACCTTGCAGACCCATCACTTTCAACGTGACCTACGCCTTCCAAGGGTGGATGTGACCAAATTTGATGGCTCGAACCCCACTGGTTGGGTAACCCAAATGGAACATTACTTCTCTTTATACAGCATTACAGATGACTTGGACAAACTCCGGTATGGTGTTCAACATCTATATCAAGAACATTGGTAATGAAGAAAAAATTCTCGTCAAGGGTATATTGCTTGGACACAATTTGTGGTAGAGATTTATGAACGCTTTGACATTGACACCAACCATTTGGGCCATTTGACAAAGCTGAAACAATTAGGAACAGTGGAAGATTTTATAGCTGCCTTTGAGCACCTGGCTTTTAGAATAGAGGGCATGTCTGATGCCTTTTTTCGAGAGTGTTTTATCAGCGGCCTCAAGGATGAAATTTGGGCCCATGTCCTCATGGATCAACCTGAGAGTTGGGTGGAGGATACAAAAAGAGATAAAGAGGCACAACAGGTTGTATCTTCTCAAAACTGTAAACCCTCTTTCACCCCTCGCCCTAAACCAATAAATCCCACTACTCCCTCTGCTCCACTAAAGATCCAAAAATTGACCCGGGCTGAAATGGTTGAATGCCAACTCAAAGGCCTTTGTTATAACTGTGATGACAAATATTTCTCGGGCCACATGTGTAAAGAACAAAATATTTTTATGGCCATCCCCGAGGATATTTTGGAAGAAGATGAAGAAACCCCCTCTATGTCTGAATCACCTGAATCCACTGGCTTAACCCCTCCCTCAGACCCTCCCGAAGTAGAACCAGTCATTTCCCTCAATGCTTTCACTGGCTTCTTTGCTCCCCAAACCCTCAAGCTAATCAGTTACATCCATCATCGGAAGGTCATCATTCTAGTTGATAGTGGCAGCACCCATAATTTTATTCATCACTGCATTTCCCAAGAAACTCATTGCTACATCCATGCCATCAATAATTTCCAAATCATGATTGCCAATGGTGGTTCCATGAAATGTGGAGGGAATTGTGAAAATGTGCGTCTCCAAATTGGTGACTACCACCTGAAATCCCATATGTTTTCTATCGACATGGGAGGTTGTGACATTGTGCTAGGTGCAGGCTGGCTAAGGACTTTGGGTCCCATTCTCATGGATTTTAAAGACTTAACCATGCAATTCGACCAAGAGGGCCACCAATATAAGTTCCAAGGCATCACTGCTGGTTCAACTGAGATCATTAGTTCCCATTGCATGGAAAAGCTGCTCAAAAAGGGTCATTCTGGTGTTATCTCCCAACTCCATGCCATACAAGCAATAGAGACACCCTTGGTACCGCAAGACCTCTAAGCCATCCTTTCTAAACATCAATTGGTCTTTTCCACTCCCCAAGGCCTCCCTCCTTCCCATGGTGTTCGCGATCATTCCATTCCCCTTGTACCAGAAATCCTTTCTCCCAATATCTGTCTATATCGTCACCCATTTTCCCAAAAAAATGAAATTGAAAAAATGGTCTAGGAATTCCTTAATGCAGGCATTATCCACCCTAGTACGAGCCCCTATTCATCTCCTGTAGTCATGGTCCTGAATAAATAAGGTTCTTGGAGAATGTGTCCTGACTTCTGTGCCCTCAACAAACTTACCATCAAAGACAAATTCCCCATTCCTGTCATTGATGACCTCCTGGATGAATTGAGTGGTGCCCAATTCTTCACTAAACTGGATCTTTGTTCGGGCTACCACCAGATATGTATGAAATAGGCAGATATTCCCAAGACTACCTTTAGAACTTATGAGGGCCACTATGAGTTTTTGGTCATGCCCTTTGGCTTGTGCAATGCCCCCTCCACCTTCCAAAGCCCCATGAATCATGTCTTCCATCCTTTTCTCCGCCATTTTGTCTTAGTTTTCTTTGATGATATCCTCATCTATAGAAAAACCTGGACAAACCATCTTTCTCATGTGGATCGAGTTCTCCATATACTCTCTCAGCACAAACTTTTCCTAAAACAGTCTAAATGTGCTTTTGGCACCTCAGAAGTAGAATACTTGGGTCATCTGGTTGGCAAAGATGGCATCAGGGTGGATCCTAAAAATATTGAAGCTATGCAAGACTGGCCTCACCCAAAGACTCTTAATATCGTGCGTGGATTTCTAGGCTTAACAGGGTATTATTGCAAGTTTGTTAAGAATTATGGGAAGATTGCAGCACCTCTCACTGCTCTCCTAAAAAAGAACTCTTTCACTTGGACTCCAGCCGCTACTCAAGATTTTAAAACCTTGAAGATGGCCATGTGCACCACTCCAGTCCTCGCCCTTCCCGATTTCACAAATACCTTTGTGTTGGAATGTGATGCCTCAGGGAAAGGAATTGGTGTTGTCCTTATGCAAGAGGGTCGACCTTTGGCCTTTACCAGCAAGCAATTATTGTTAGAAAAACAGGACCGCGGAGCAATAAAATAAAACAAATGCAGAAACAAAACATAGAAGACACACAATACAAGAGAGACATAGATTTACATGGTTCACCCAGTGTAGGCTACATCCACCAGAGAAATTGCCAGTTCCTTCCTTTATTATTATCCAGCAAATGAAGGGATACAACCTACAACAAAACCCACTGTAACTTCCTCTTCTTTATCTCACAGTCTCCTCTCTTAGAATACAATATTCACCATCAACCATAGTCGTGATACATTTCCCATCATAAAAGAGGGTTGCCTTCTAGGGAAAAAAACCCTAACATAATCTCTATCATTAGATCTACGACCTTATAATGGACGGTCTAGATTTACAATGAAATTACAATATACTTTTACAAGGAAATTTTTGCTTCGGGGGCTTCGCCTCCGAACCCCCACCGGGGGACGGTTTCCCCCAGACCCCCCAACCGGGGGGATAGCCCCCCTGGACCCTGCAGAGGGGGTACCCCCCCTCTGCACTCCCCCGCATGGAAGATTATACATACTTCTGGGGTGTAAATACTTCATGGGGTATAAACACGGCTGAAAGCAAGGACCTTTGAATCAGGAAGATAATCAGGCTCCACAACCAACAATTATCTGAAAGAAATCTGGGAAAATCCATCTATGAAAATGAAATGTTGGTTATTCTACATGTCGTGGATTTGTGGCATCCCTTATCTATTGGGGCAATGATTCCAAATTAAGACAGACCATCAAAGCCTCAAGTATTTTCTGGAACAACACATTTCCTCCCCAGAACAACAAAAATGGGTGACTAAACTCTTTGGATATGATTATGAGATCATTTATAAGAAAGGAAAAGACAATGTGGTTGCGGATGAACTTTCCCGAAAATATGAATATGAAGGATCCCTTTTTTATCTTTCATTCATTGTACCAGATTGGATCCAAGCCATTCGCCGAGAATGGCTACAAGATCCCAAAAGTTTGCAGTTGATCCAACAATTGCATTCCAATGCTCCAGCTTCCCCAAGGTACTCTTGGCTCCATGAGGAACTTCGATACAAAGGCTGTTTGTATTTAAGTAAACAATCAAAGCTTAAATCCACAGTACTTTCTGAGCTTCATGCTACACCCACAGCAGGACACTCCAAGTTCACCAAAACATATGACAGGGTCAAACATTCCTTTTTCTGGGATGGTATGAAACATGACATTCGTAATTTTGTAGCTGAATGTGACGTGTGTCAATGCAACAAGGGAGAAACAGTCAAATCGTTAGGCACACTACAACCGCTCCCGATTCCACTTGCTATTTGGAAGGATATCTCTATGGATTTTATGACTGGCTTACCCAAATTGGGAAATAAATCCATCATCATGGTGGTTGTTGATCTCCTTTCCAAGTATGCTCATTTTTGTGCCCTTCAACACCCATTTACAACATCCATGGTGGCTCAAATATTCATGGATCAGGTCTTCAAGCTTCATGGCATGCCGCACTCTATTGTTTCTGATCACGACCCAACTTTGACAACCAATTTTTGGTAAGAACTATTCAAGATACAAGGAAAAGAATTGCATCTCAGCACATCTTATCATCCCCAGACTGATGGCCAAATGGAATTTGTCAACAAGTTTTTGAAAACATATTTGAGGTGTTTTGCCTCAGAAAATCAAAATTAGTGGGCTCAATGGTTACCCCTAGCTGAATGGTGGTACAACACTTCATACCATACAACTACACGCATGACTCCTTTTGAAGCGGTATATGGACAGAAGCCACCTTCAGTTCTCTCATACTTACCGGGTGCCTTGAAGGTCCAGGCGGTTGACCTAACACTTACATCTCGAGAGGCTATTCTTCGTACCCTCAAAGAGAATTTGGTCATGGCACAAAATCGCATGAAGCAACAAGAATATCAAGGTCGCTCTGAAAATTAATTTGCAGAAGGGGATCAGGTGTTTCTTTGATTGCAACCTTACAAGCAAACTTCCCTCAAGGTCGAGCATTGTCAAAATCTAGCGCCCAAATTTTATGGTCCTTATACCATGCTCAAGCGTGTGGGACAAGTCGCCTATTAGTTAGCTTTTCCCAACCATTCGAAGCTACATCCTTTTTTTCATGTTTCATGCTTAAAGAAGGTGATTGGAGCTAAGTGCCAAATTCAAAGCAACCTTCCAGAGTTAGCTGAAGAAGGATCCATTTGGCTACAACGAGAAGCATTTTTGGACCAGCATGAGTGTTGCCTAAGTCAGAGAACCATCAAGGAAGTGATAGTCTAGTGGAAAGATACAACTCCAGCAGACACCACTTGGGAACCAGCTACCATTCTGCAACAATTTCCTCATCTCAAGCCTTGAGGACAAGGTTGTTTTTAAGGGGGCGGACATGTTAGGGTCCTAACCTGCACATAGGTAGAACAATATATTCAGATGTAATAAAGGTCAATATTAAAAAGGCCTTTCAATAAAATAGAATAAGGTGGATGTAAGAAGACCTAATAGAAGCTTCCGCTTCTAGAAGGATCTTCCTCTAGATGCTTCATTTTAGTATAAATAGGAGTCGAGGGTATGAGAACCCTAGCTTGGATATTATTGTAATAGAGATCTACTCAACTGGAGGTTTCCCCCTTGAAGAGGCCCGTGAACATTGCTTTCAGATTCAAAGTGTTATTTTTGTTGTTATTCTTATATCATTTCAGTGATATTCTGGTGAATGTTCTGGTTATATTGTTGTTATTCTTCCATTACTAGCATTTTATTTCTGTTCTGCATACATTTTATATCTGGTATATTATAGTCAAGTTGTAAAAGAATAAAAAATGGATACTGTTGAGCCATGAGAACCCCATGGTAATCCATGATCGCCTAGAATATATTGTATTGAGGTAACACAAGCCAAAGGGACACCTCGGCAGAGAAATGCTGAGGAAAATGTTACCTTTGTCGTATGTTTATCAGCTGAGCAGATTTACAGAGTGCTAACATTTTGGCACCGATGTCGGGGATGAAATTGAAAATTTTCCCTGGGAAAGAATGACATGGTTGAGTTCTCAGGTCTAAGAGAAACATACACTTAGGCACATATTGGTTGTATTTCTTCTCTAGTGAATCCACACATCATAAAATTAGTTGAAGGTGATTCCACTGGAAGAAGAATCCAGAGCTAAAGTTTTCATGGCGACTCCAATCAAGCTTCAAATGTGATTCAAAGACTCCACTGGAGAATGAGACCCATTGACAAAGATATGGAAGAGGAGTATGGAAAAATAAGTTACTCGAGCATAAGTTTAGTTCAAGAAGTACTTTTCTATTTTATCAATATCTTCTTGTCCTTTCCTAAGTTTTTCAAAATAATATTTCTTCACTTACCATGTTTAAATGAATCCCATAGATATACCCTTGTATATTCTTCATTTCAAACTATATGTATACCTCCTTCTTGTATAACCGATATTCATGAAGATCCTTCCTCTGAGACATATTGTGTTCGTGATCATTCTTGTGAGATTAATGAAACCAAAGCTGAGCTTGTACCTTATGTTCTTAACCCTGCACCCTCAATAATTCAAGAAAGATACGGTCCTCTTAAATTTCCTTCCATCCTCCATGACTTTCATATGAAACATTATAAGTATCTTCCTAGGTTCGATGGAGGGCTTGATGGACAGTCAGCTGAAAAATGTATTCAGGTCTTTGAGTATTTCATAGAACTTTTTGAGATCGAACATGATGATGTGTCTATGAGGGCCTTTTCTCAGTCCTTACAAGGAGATGCCAAAGCATGGTTCATACATCTACAACCTCAGTCAATTAGCTCATGGTATGAACTAAGGGAATATTTTTGTAGGTTTTGGGGTGAGATAAGGTCATGGGATCTAATCCTTTCATAGTTTTATCCCATGAGAAGAATGAAAGATGAAACCATCCCAAATTTCAGCAGGAGGTTTTCTAGTCTTTATTATAAACTTCCTAAAGAAGTCCAACCTCCTGAAGTTGTTGCCATGCTCCATTATGTAACAACCTTTCAATCAAACTTATCTTTTATTTTGATGGAGAGGAAGTCTATGTCTTTGCAGAATATGTTCAACAATGCTCAGGAAGTTGAAGACAATATTCAAGCATGTAAATAGATTAGAAATGAGGAATTGGATGTTAAAGAACATGAAAATGAATATGAACAAAGAATAGTTGATTTGAATCTTGAGAAGAGGGTTAATAATATCATATGTCCTCTTGAAGCTTTAAATGTTGATGATTTTGCAAAGGATTATATTCCACTTATTCAAAAAGAAGGTGCTAATTTATCTTTTGATCCATCTCATGATAAGCATGGGGCTAATTGTTTTATCTATTCATTTGTAGATAGTCAAGAAAATGAATTTGCAAATCAACTTGTTGAAGAGAAGGTTGATGTCCCAAGCTTTTTCTTGTTAGATGGCATTACAAATGTTGTTGATTTGTCTATATATGATGAATATGATGATGATCATGATGATGACTTCCTAGAACAACCAGCTACATGTTCTCTATCAGAAAATGTTCCTTTTTAGCAGTGTAATGAGAGAAATCAACCTACATATCACAGTTACAAAGAAGAATATGAAGAAAGTACCGAATCAGATGAAGGAAATTCTTTACCTTTATGCTTTGATTCGTTTAAATTGTTGAAAGAAAATTTAAACATCATCACCGAGGCAGAGGAATGTGTGCTGATGCAAAATCACACTGATTCATGGGAAAAAATTGACAAGAAATTGCAACAATCTTCTCATGTGTTTGATGACCCTATTACTTGTTATGTAGAAGGCCTTGCCAGTTCAAAATTGCAGCAATTGGTTGAAGATGAATCTGAAAATGAGTATGTTCAGCAATCCAAAGAAATTGAAAAATGTGCATATGAAAGTAGTGAAGAAAATGAAGAAGGTTTTGAATCAGGTGAAAGAACCTTGCTATTGTGTTTTTCTTCTTTCAAATTGCTAAAGAATGTTTTTTATAATGTTTCAAATCATAAATTCTCTAGGCATGATGTTGAATATGAAGAAAGCAATGGACTTGCAAATGAAAACTATCTTCCATTATGTTTTTCTTCCTTTGAACTGTTGAAAGTAAATCATGAGATAATAGAGGAAGCAATGAAGTCTGATTGCATTCACAGTGACATTGTTTTACATGATAAAATTGTTATCAGTGAATAGGATCAACAACCTTCTCATACTTTTAATGACCCTGTTGTCGATTACATCGAAGGTTATTTCAGTTCATATGTGCAGCATGTGATCAACTACCATCTTGGAAATAAATATGATGGTCAATCAACATCATTGTTAGATATGGATTGCTTTCCACTAGGGGTTTCATTTTAGCCATCACTGTCTTTTGATTCAGAATATTTTTATTTCCATCAGTTTCAACATATTTTTTAGCATTTTTGTGGTAATTAACAGGTTGAATTACATGAAAACAAGGATGCAGTGGAAGGGGTGAAACATAATTGTTGTTTTATGTATGTTATGGAGGATCCATTTGTAGTTTTGTTGTAGGCGACAAACAATCCCAATGTTTTTAATTTTTTGAGATTTGAATTTATAGATAAATTTTTGAATGACTTATCAGTAAATAGGCTTTGGAGCAAGCATGTGCAAAGAAAGAAAAAAGTGGATAAAGTTCTTGCATGGTTTCATTGGCATTTTGATTTTACTTGATTGACATATTTTCAGCAGTTAGGGTAGGTAGGAGTGCGAATAAGCTCGGTACTATGAGCATTTCTTTTGGCAATATGCAATTTTCATATTCATCTTAGTTTCAGATTTTAGTTTTGAGCATATACAACTTTGGGGTTTCAGTGGATAGAGGTTACAAGTTACAGTTGAAAAGTTGAGTTTGGGAGAAACCCAATGGATAGCCATTTGGTATAATGTTCTTTTCTACCTCACAGGGAGGATAGCATCCCCATTGGATCCAGTTGTTAGCACCATGATTTTCATAGCTAAGGTTAGAGGTTTGTCAACAATTTGCAAAGTCATGCTTATTAGCACCCATATTGTTCTTATGCCTGGCATCATCTAACATCTCCAAGGGTCGGTTTAAAAAGGAATTTTATCATTTATTATTTCCATTTCCATTTGCAACTACGGGCTGCAAAAATTGCTACGCGTTGCACAGAGCACTTCACCATGTAAAGGATTATTTCGCATAGTGGATTTTGTCACGCAATGGATTTCATCTCGTATGGAATGTTGTGGTGCATAGGATGTTGTGGTGCATAGGATGTCATCATGCATAGGATTTCATCGTATAGTGGATTTCATCGTGCAGTGGGTTTTCACACATAGGATGTTGTCGACAGTGGATTTCATCGTGTAGTGGGTTGTCGCGCATGGGATGTTGTTGAGCATAATATGATGTCGTGCAGTGGATTTTGCCGCGCAGCGTATTTCATCACACAGTGGATTTCATCGTGCAATGGGTTGTCGCACATGGTATTCTTTCACGCAGTGGATTTCATCATGCAACATATTTTGTCGTGTAGAGGATGCTTTTGTGTCGAGGATTTTCCTGCGCACAGGCTACAGGTCGCACTGCGGAAATGACTGGTTTAGTGGTCAAATTCAAGATCACTTTCTGACCAACTGGAGAGGAAGTTTGAAAATACCCAAGAGGTTTTGTTCAGTACAAACCAAATAATAAAAAAAATCTCTCATATTTGAAAACCATTTCATATTTTGGGATATTTGAAGGAATCTTTGAGCCCTATTTTTCAGTTTTCATGATTTCCTGTCCGAGACATGTTTGTGAGACATGTTTTATGGATAGATGGAGATGAATTTCCAAAAACTGAGAGAGGTTTTTATTAATAACGATCTTATATACAAAAACCTCTCTCAGGTTTGGAAAATATTATTTTATTAGTGAGATAGGATGTGATATTTAACGCCTATTTTCCTAGCTTGCTGCACAATCCATTGCATTTTTTGCTGTAGGTTACTGTTGTGTAGCAACCTTGTTGTGAAAGGGTGACAGAGTGTCCAGAATTGAACATGATGACTCATCACAACAATATGGTCAAATTATGATCATGATCAATTATTGTAAAGAATATTTGGGTTACGATTGTGATTTGGAAAAGTCGGTTTTTCTATTTTTAGTGAATCCGTTGAAGTTATTGTTCTCTTTCAAAGAAAACAGATCCATGATTCTAGGAGGAAGTAGTTCGACCCTAGAAGCCAAGGGTGACATTATTTTTATATATATGGGGATCATTTTCGTGTAAACTAGGTGATGTAGGAGCATTGTAAGTAGCCAGCAAAGAAAGCACAAAGGCAAAGACAACTGAAAATGCACCAACGCACATTTTGAAAGCATTTTGAATTTGAATGAAGAAGCATTAATGAAATATATAGGAGAGCATATTTACATTTATGTTTTAGATATTGTAAGAAGATCTTGAGCGTTGATCTCATTTGTCCGATATGGAGGCATTTATTTGTATTGAATGTAAAGTAGGTAGCTTTTACTTTTGATTAGATAGCCTAGAGCTGTAAGAGGAAAAAATCATAAAAGACACCCTCTCTTGTACCAATTCATTATGAAGAATCCTTGTAAGCTGTAGATTTGTAGAGAGCAAGAACACAGAGAAGAAACCATGTACAGGAATATTTGAGTTAATATAATAAATCATTGACTCACGTTCATGGTGTTATTATGCTTATTGTCTACATCTGTTGAATGTTATGTTTACAATTTTTTTGTTTCTCTGTTATGCATTTATTTCAATGTCATGTGTATGCTTACGATTTCATTTTGAACGTATGAAGTCTGTGAGGAGAGAAGTATGAGTTTCAATTTTTTTTTGTCCTGATAATTCCTGCAAAGAGTGCAGTGAATGTCTGCAAGGCGTGCGTTGACAAAGTTCTGAGTTTTATCTTAGAAAGCTCAAGAGGGATTCCATTGTTTATCTTCAACAGAAGTGCAGGTGTAGCACATAGCCGTGCAAGGTGTGCACAGGCGAGTGGACGCCTTAGGCTTTATCAACTAAAGAGGAAGTTTGAAGGACTGTTGTTGTAAAGAAGTGCACAGAGTCGAAGGGTCAAATAACCAGAGGTTATTTGTGAATGTTTCAAGGAGTGCGTGAAAGAATCCCCTAGAAATCCTCAAGTTTGCAAGTGAAAGATCAGGAAGGTGTTGGAAATACTAATACAACTGAGAGGGGGGGTTGAATCAGTTGTTTATAAGCTTAAACAATTTTATACCTTCTCAACAATTATTAATATTTCTTCATGTGTCATCAAGCAACATACATCATATGAACAGTAAGAGTAAATATCATCAGTCACACATAAAATACACAGAGAGACAGATTTTCATGAGGAAACCCATAAAGGGAGAAAACCTCTTCTTCTTTGAAATGATAGGCAGTCTTTTTCAGTTCTGTACATCATTTAC
>ML799248.1:376499-388092 GCA_009831015.1 Picea engelmannii
AACATTCAACTTTACAGATAAATCAGTTCATACCAATCTTACTTTGTTCTGTAAATCTTGTCTTCTGCTGCTTGCTCTATTAGTCTGCTCTGCTTCGGCTCTATCATTCTGCAATTCTTCTCTTCCTTCACAAGTCTGCTTCTACATCACGTTCTTTTGTCATTCTGTTTTTTTTCTCCTCTTCCTGTCATTAAATTTCATGCTCAGTATCTTCTCCTTTCTCCTTTCTAACTGTTTCGTTCTTTCTCCATTCAGAACAGCTAACCAAGTTCAGTCTCGCACATTTTCTTTTATACTCCATTCCTTAACGATTCCATTTCCCCTTCTAATGGGAAATCCGAGGACATTTGTCTTGGCAACTGAAACGCTAATCAATTCATCATCATCAGTTCGTTTCGCTTAACGGATTTATAACTGAAGCGTTAATGTGTGAGGAACAACAACAACCCTCCGATCACTTACTTGATCCAACGGTTCTGATTAAATCAGGATTTCATATATCGTGATTTCGACACTTTCGATGACATAATGTTTATGTCCACGGGAGTCACGATTTCTTGATTCGCGATGTGTTTCAGCCCTCCTGGCTGAGCCCTGATCCATATGACCGTTATCCATGACCGTCACCATACCTCTCGTCAGGATTTCGGGGTTTCGCACTTCCTGATGTCGAGAGTTTCTCACCTCTCCAATCACCGATTCTCCATTGAAGGAAATCAACGGTCCAGATGCTATCTTGACTCAATGGTTGCGATTGAATTGCAATATCACGTTTCACGATTTCGGGGTTTCTGTTGTGGTGTGTTCTTGCCTTTTTGCATTTCGATACGAGCTGCAATCAACGATCCTAATCCTTTCTGGATTTGACGGTCTAGATTCAATCGGGATTTCTTTCATCGCTATTTCACAATGCGCAAATCCCTTGTCACCGGAATCTCCGATTTCCCGACGGAGCCTGATCCTTTGCCACACGTCCTTCCAGATGGACAGCTCTGATCTTTCTTGGTAGCCCACACACTATCTTTTGTATCGGGAAATCGTATTTCGCAATTTCGGGATTTCTGATGCACTTGTTCACGGGAGTCACGAAACCCTGATTCCCGATTCTCCGATACGGGCTGTGATCAACGGTCCTGATCCTTTCTTATTCAACGACTGTGATTACATCACGAAATTGCATATCGCAATTTCGGAGTTCTTGATGTCAAGAGTTTTGGCATTACAAAGTCCCGATCCCCGATACTCTGCTGACGTCACACGTGGTTTGACACGTGTTAAACACTACCACGTGTCACTCTGATTTGTGAATTACCTGTGCCTGAACTATTGAATCTTCCTGCCACCTGTTCCTTACTGACGTGGACTGCTGTCGTGGATTAGATCGACGGTCTAGATCACATGTTGATCTGACGATTCAGATTCAGTCGGGATTTCGCATATCGCAAAATCGGGGTTTTCGATGCATTGTGTTCTTTGCATTATGAAATCCTGATCCCCGAAACTCTGATAAGGCCTCCTGGCTGCCACGCATCCATGTGAATGAACGGTCCATATCCCTGCTTGATTTAACGGCTGTGATCAAATCGCGAAATCGCATATCGCGATTTCGAGGTTTTCGTGGTCATTGTTCACGAGACTCATGGAACTCCGATTCCCAATTCTCCAATGACTTATCTCCCTCGCAACTTCTGCAGATCTGACGGCTATTGGCCTTTCGGGAAATTTGGATGGGATCCGCCAGTCACCATCTTCCTTCTTCTCAGCAAAATTCTGTACCTCGAGCTTTTGTGGGCATCTTCTTCCATGCTGTTCCTCCTGAGCTTTATATTCAAATTTCTTATTCTGCCATCTTCTTCAAATCTCTTATTCTGCCATCTTCACTGTTGTCATCAATGAAAAGCATTCACTGCATTCTGTCCACTGAATTTTCCAACAGAAGGAAATAATCCTGAAGAGTTCAAGGGAAGGCAAGTGTCAAAGTCACCCAACAGACAACAAATATCAGAAGGTTTGACATCAGAGTGTTTTTCAGAGGAGTCTTTCAGAAGTCTAAGCGGACAGTGGAAATTCTTCAAGGATAAGCACCGATTTGTTGAGGACCATTGGAACTAGTCAACCAACAAGAAGACCTAGGTCGAGTGTTTCTCAACACTCACAAGCTCAGGAGGAATAAAGACCGTTGGATTCAGATCAATGAGGGTCGTTGATCTCGTGGTGGAATTTCGTTGTTTCAGAATTCAGGAAGTAAAAAAGGCTGTGACTTAGTATTGAGAGTTTCAAACTCTTGATTCATGAAGTCCTGATTGAATCAGGACCGTCAGATCGTGAGATTTGAGAACCATTTATTTGCGGAGGGATATATCATGGTTTCAGTTATCGAGAGGAGGGAGTTGTTGCATAGAAGATTGTCGATACATGAAATATCAGGTGCTGAAATATTTGGCCCTGGGTTTTAGGCAAAGGTCACATCAGAAAAAGTCAGGGGAGGAGTCAAAGGACCCATTAGCCTTTTCAGGGTTTCGGGGATTGACGAGTCAAAGGAACTCACATCAAGGATCACGAAGTCACGAAAACTGAATTACTTTTCAGGTGGAGGTTGTGGTCATATCAGTTGGTTGTATAGGTAAGAGTTGGCGCTTAGTGCTTTCTCGCACAAGCATAGCTCCAAAGAAGGACCTATGGATACACACTAGTGTGTCGAAGATTTCCTATGGGGAAATAAAAGAGTCAATCTAACTCGCGGGGAATATTTAGAACAATCCTAAGACCAGGAGGTCGCATAGAGCCTACTGAGGCAGGGGGTGTTACGTCAAGAGTGGTATCAAAGAACATACTCTAAATTCTACGTGGAACAGATTTGAACAATGTCGCCCAGAAGACATCAAGATAGACCAATTCCCGATCCATCCATGGAAAAGGAAATGTCAGAAATCTGTGATCGATTAGATGCTATGGAGACAACACAGAGACGAACAGTCGATGCTGGAGATGTCAGTGAAGATGAAAGAGAAAATGAGGTTGGAGATGAAGAAGAAGTTGTAGTCGAATATGCTGTAGAAGAACATTTATTTAGAGTTGTTGCAAGAATTAGAGCCAAAGAAAAGATGTACATTCTGATGTATGAAGGCAACTTAGACATTGAAGAGATTCTAGATTGGTTTAGAGCTCTAGACACATGCTTCGACTATGAGGATATCGAGGAATATAAGAAAGTTAAACATGTCGTCACTAGACTTAAAGGGAATGAAACACTGTGGTGGGATGAACAGTAGGCTGATAGGCATTGCAAAGGCAAACAAAGAATCAAAAGCTGGGATAGGATGGTTTCAAAAATGAAATCCAAGTTTATACCCAGAGACTACCAGATCAATCTGTTTTGAAGAATGAAAAACTTGAGATAGAAGATGATGACAGTGAAGGAGTACACTGAAGAGTTCTACAGGATAAAAATTAGAGAAGGTCATCGAGAAAGTGATGATGAGAATGTATCTATATACATGAATGGTTTGAGATATGACATTCACGATGAGATGAGCATGATGAAAATCAGGAATGTTGAATATGCTTATCAAATGGCCATGAAAGATGAAGAGAAATTGCCCCGAAAGAAATTTCAAAGAGGCCAAGGTTGAATTTAGAGGAGAGGAAGAGTAATATCCCGGGACAGAACCCAGAAGCTGAAGGAAGAAGAAAATAAACCTCATACTCACCCTAAAAGAGGAGGAAGTTCATAGGGGAGACAATATGCCGACATGAATACTTTTCCATAAGCAAGAGGAAGAGGAAGAGGTAGAGGAGGTGAGATAAAATGTTTTCTCTGTGGAAAGATCAGACACAAGTATTTTGAATGTCCTGATAGGAAAAGAGATGGAGGCGAAGCTCACATTTGAGAAGTGCAGAGGTGAAATGTTGAGGCAGAAGATGCAGAAGGAGAAAGATCCTTAATGATGTGGAAAATTCTCTTAAAGCTAGAGAAAGAGATAGAGAATCTAGTCCAAATAAATAGTTTGTTCAGAACTTCTTGCAATACCAAGGATAGGGTATGCAAGGTGATAGTAGATAGTGGAAGCACATATAATATAGTCTCCACAGAAATGGTTGAAAAGATGGAATTGGAGACAATTGCACATTCGAGCCCATACAAAGTCTCGTGGTTACAAAAGGGACATCAGGTAACAGTCACTAAACAATGTTTAGTTGAATTTAAAATAACGGGATACAAGGATGAAATTTTATGTGATGTTATTCCCATGGATGTATGTCATCTTTTGTTGGGGAGATAGTGGAAATATGACAGAAATGTTGTTCATGATGGGAGAAGGAACACATACACCTTGAATAAGAATGGTAGGACACACATGGTGCTACCAATTAAAGACAAGGAGGTAAAAACAGAGGTGAGCAATACTATACTTCTCATGAGTGGGAAGGAACTTCTTGATGAAGTCAAGAAAGATGAAGAAATGTAGTTTGCGGTGGTGAGAAAACCTAGACTCATCTTAACCAGTACCAATATAGATTATCTGCCTGAGGAAATTCAGGAACTGCTGGGGGAATTTGCTGACACAGTAGTGGACGAATTACCTTGTTCATTTCCACCCATTAGGAGCATAAGTCATCATATTGATATTATACCTAGAGTGAGTTTACCAGACAAAGCAGTGTATAGATTGATGTCGCAAGAAAATGAAGAGGTTAAGAGACAAGTCCAGGATTTGATGGACAAAGGGTTTGTCAAAGAAAGTTTGATTCCATGCATTGTACCTACAGTGTTAAGTCCAAAGAAGGATGGTGGATGGAGAATGTGTACAGACTCAAGATCTATAAACAAAATCACCATGAGGTATAGATTCCCTTTACCTAGGATGGATGACTTGATGGATTGCTTGAGTGGAGCAAAGTTTTTATCAAAAATTGATTTGAAGAGAGAATACCATCAGATTAGAATGAGGGAAGGTGATGAATGGAAGACAACATTCAAAACAAATGAAGGACTGTATGAATGTCTTGTCATGCCATTTGGTTTGACGAAAGTGCCAAGTAATTTTATGAGGCTTATGAAGGAAGTCTTAAAAGATTTCATTGGGAACTTTATAATCGTGTATCTTGATGATATACTGATCTTCAGTAAGACTGAAGGAGAACATATGGAACATTTAGTTGTGGTGATGAGGAGATTACAGCAAGAGAAGTTGTTGATGAATTTGAAGAAGTCGTCTTTCATGAAGACATAACTCATTTATTTGGGTTTTGTAATCTCTTCGAACGAATTGAAGATGGATCCTGAAAAGGTAAAAACAATCAGGGATTGGCCATCACCAAAGAGTATCTTTGAAGTTCGAAGATTCCATGTATTGGATAGCTTTTATAGAAAATTCATCAGGAATTTTAGTGGGATATGTGCACCGATGATGGACACAGTCCAGAAAAGACACAAATCTTTTCATTGGACAGAGGAAGTAGAGAAGATTTTCTGGTTACTAAAGGAGAAGATAATTGGACAACCAGTTCTGGTTCTACTAGATTTTAGCAAGACATTTCAAGTGAGATATGACACAAGTGGATTTGCAATTGGAGCGGTCTTAAGCCAAGAAAATGGGCCAATTGCATAATTTAGTGAGAAGTTGAATGAAACCAAGCTAAAATATTCTAGTTATGATAAGGAGTTTTATGCAGTCATACAGGCGTTGAAAAAATGGAGACATTACTTGGTTCCGAAGGAGATTGCCTTGTATAGTGACAACCATGCTTTACAATTCATAACTCAACATGAAAAATTGAACCAGAAGCATGCAAAATGGGTTGAATACATGAAGAATTTTACTTTTGTTATAAATCATATTTCTAGAACTACTAACAAAGTTGTTGATGCTTTGAGAAAGAAATGTTTGATTCTGCAGGAGTTCAGAGTAAAGACCTTAGGTTTTGATAACCTCAAGGAAATGTACAGAGATGATGCAGATTTTAAAGAAACTTATGAAGCATGTGAGAATCTAGTTCTCAGAGACAGGAGCCAATGGACTCAATATATGATTCAGGATGGACTATTGTTCAGGGGTAATCAGTTGCGTATACCGAAGAGTTATATGAGACAAAATATTCTGAAGGAAAAGCATAGTGGGGGATTGGCTGGACATTTCAGCCATGAAAAAATGTTTGTGCAATTGAATGGCTCATATTATTGGTCAAGGATGAGAACAAATGTCAAGAAGTTCATGAACAAGTGCATAATTTGTCAGCATGCAAAGGGGAAAAGACATAATCTAGGGTTGTATCAGTCATTTCCAGTACCAGAGAGGCCATGGGATGTGATACATATGGATTTTGTGTTAGGACTTCCAAGGATGAAAAAAGGGTGTGACTCAATCTTTATGGTAGTCGATATATTTTCTAAAATGACACATTTCATTCCATGTCATAAAACTAGTGATGCAACTCACATTGCAAATCTGTTTTTCAAAGAAGTTGTTAGACTTCACGGCTTACCTAGGAGTATTGTATCGGACAGGGATACCAAATTTGTTGGTCATTTCTGGAGGACCCTATGGAAAAATAAGGGGACTAATTTATCTTTTATCTCAACATATCATACTCAGAAAGATGGATAGACTGAGGTAATAAACTGAAGTTTGGGATATTTGTTGAGGAGTTTAGTGGATGAACATCACAGTCAGTTGGATCAGATTCTGCTACAAGTAGAATTTGCATATAATGCTTCACCAAACCGGAGAAAAGGACAAAGCCCATTCCATATCATGTATGGAATGCAACCGAGAGGAGTATCTGAATTAGGGGACTTGGAGAAGAAATAATTTAGGAGTGCTAGTGCAGAGGATTTTGCAGCAGAGATGCGAGAGTTCCATAATAAAGTTAGAGAGTGATTAGAGAATTCCAACCAGCAATACAAGTGTAGAGCAGATCAACACAGGAGAGAACTTCAATTTGAAGTGGGTTATTTGGTTCTGGCGCATATCAAAAAGGAAAGGTTCCCAATGGGAACATACAATAAGCTGAAAATGAAGAAAACTGGACCATGTAAGATCATAAGAAAGTTTGAAGAAAATGCTTATGAGATTGAATTACCAGATGTGGTAGGAATATCGCCCATATTCAACATAGTAGATCTGTATCCTTATAGGGCTGATGAAACAAGAACAAAAGATAATCACGAGGAAGTTCAATGGATTAAATAATTGCCTGTAGCTGAAAATCCACAAATGGAAAAGATAATTGATTAAAAAATCGAAAGGAAGACCTGAAGGAAGACATATTTTGAATATTTAGTCAAGTGGAAATGACACCCAATTGAATATGCCAGTTGGGAAAGTGAAGCAAATATCCAGAGACATGGAAAGACGATGTAGGAGCTCATGAACAAGAGTTCATGAATTTGTCAGCCAAGGGAGTATGATGCAGGAGCATCGTAAGCAGCCAACAAAGTAAGCGCAAAGCCAAAGACAGCTAGAAACACACCAACGGACATTTTGAAAGCGTTTTGAATTTGAATGAAGAAGCATTAATGAAATAGATAGGAGAGCGTATTTACATTTATGTTTTGGAGATTGTAAATAGATCTTGAGCATTTCTCTCATCTATCGAATATGGAGGCATTTAATTGTATTGAATGTAAAGTAGGTAGCTTTTACTTTTGATTATATAGCTTAGAGATGTAAGAGGAAAAACTCGTAAAAGACACCCTCGCTTGTTCCATTGTATTATGAAGAATTTATGTAAGTTGTAGAGTTGTAGAGAGAAAGAACACAGAGAAAAAACCATGTATAGGAATACTTGAGTTAATATAATAAATCTTTGACTCACATTCATGGTGTTATTATGATTACTGTCTACATCTGTTGAATGGTATGTTTATAGTTGTTTTGTTTCTCCGTTATGCGTTTATTTCAATGTGATGTGTATTCTTGTGATTTCATGTTGAATGTATGAAGTCTATGAGGAGAGAAGTATGAGTTTCAATTGTTTCTCGTCCTGAGAATTCCTGCAAAGAGTGCAGTGAATGTCCACAAGGCGTGTGTTGACGAAGTTTTGAGTTTTATCTCAGAAATATCAGGAGGGATACCATTGTTCTACTTCAGCAGAAGTGCAGGTGTAGCACAGAGTCGTGCAAGGTGTGCACAGGAGAGTGGAAGCCTTAGGCTTTATAAACTAAAGAGGAAGTTTGAAGGACTGTTGTTGTAAAGAAGTGCACAGATTCGAAGGGTCAAATAACCAAAGGTTATTTTTCAATGCTACAAGGAGTGTGTGCAAGAATCCCCTAGAAAACCTCAAGTTTTCAAGTGAAATATCAGGAAGGAAAGTACCCTGAAGAGTTCAAGGGAAGGCGAGTGTCGAAGTCACCCAACAGATAGAAAATATTAGAAGGTTTGACACCGGAGTGTTTGGCAGAGGAGTCTTTCAGAAGTATGAGAAGATAGTGGAAACGCTTCGAGGAGAAGTATCGATTTGTCGAGGACCGTTGGAACCAATCAACCAGCGAGAAGACCTAGGCCGAGTGTTTCTTAGAACTCACAAGACTAGGAGGAATAGAGATCGTCATATTCAGATCAATGAGGGTCGTTGATCTCGTGGTTGAATTTCGTTGTTTCAGAATTTTGGAAGTAAAGAAGGTTGTGACTCAGTGTCGAGAGTTTCAAACTCTCGATTCGTGAAGTCCCAATCGAATCAAGACCATCAGATCACGGGAGTTGAGAACCATTGATTTGCGAAGAGATATATCATGGTTTCCATTATCGGGAGGAGGGAGTTGTTTCATAGTATCTCGTCGATATGTGAAATCCCATGTGCCGAAAGATTCATCCCGAGGTTTTAGACAGAGGTCACATCAGGAAAAGTCAGGGGAGGAGTCAAAGGACCCGTTAGCCTTTTCGGGGTTTCAGGGATTAACGAGTCGATGGAAATCACTTTAGGGATCGGAAAGTCATGAAAACCGAATTACTTTTCGGTTGGAGGATGTGGTCATATCAGTTGGTTGTATAGGTAAGAGTTGGCGCTTAGTGCTTTCTCACACAGACGTAGCTCCAAAGAAGGACCTGTGGATACACACTAGCATGTGGGAGATTTCCTGTGGGGAAATAAAAGAGTCAATGCGACTCATGGGGAATATTAAGAATGATGCAAAGACTGGGAGGTCATGCAAAGCCTACTGAGGCAGGGGGTGCTGCATCATGAGGTTGGTTGGAAAAATTAGTATAGAGAGCGTCTATTGAATGTAATTTGAGTTCGATCGAAACTTAATGAAAAAGTCCTGTAGCTTTGATGAAAAGATTCTAATTGTAGCATTTGGATGTATTGTTTCCTTTATTTGCATATGTAATTCATGTTCTCTTTATTCATATATTTTTCTGTCTGAATCAGAATGAATTTTCGAACCTGGGATTCGTCACGCAGAGCTCCTTGTTTATGCCATTTAGACAAAATGTATTTCCTCTAAAAGTTAATTATGAATTCACCCTCAGTGGTGCTCTGAGTTGATTCATGTGTTTTATCCTCACCACACACAACGATTTTAAAATGAAGATTGTTTCTTGCTTAGCCTTTATCCTCTCATGTTCAGTCACTGATTCATTTGTTTCTATCATTTTCTTAAATCGAATCCATAGCACGAGGTCTTTCTATCTTGCGCCAATGAAACTAGAACTTATTATGAAAAGGTGTTAAATCTTGCCAACATCTTTAAATCCATATCCCGCTTTGAGAAAATGTCTCCTAAGAGATCCCTCTCCAGATCCGAAAGGCTACTTTCGGGTCTCAAAGTTGGTTGAAAACGTTACCTCTGTCATCTGTTTATAAGTCAAGAAGATTTATAGAGTGCTAACATCTTGTATGGCATGGAGTTGGGAAATAATTCCATAATGACCTTTTTTGAGCATATTTTCCATGCGATGGGAACTAATGATATCCTGGGAACTGATAGTGATGCCTTGGAACTTATATTGTTGGCCCTCCTAGTTGAATTACATGGTTAATTCCTTAAAATACATGAGAATGGGACCTAAAGTCCTTAGCCATTATACACCCAACACAATGTCACAAACTCCCATGTTGATATAAAACATATGATATTTCATATGGTAATCACCAATTTGGAGATGCACATTTTCACAATTCCCTCCACATTTCATGTACCCACCATTGGCAATCATGATTTGGAAATTATTGACTACACGGATATAACAATTAGTTTCTTGGGAAATGCGGTGATGAATAAAATTATGAGTTCTTCCACTATAAACAAGAATGATGACCTTCCTATGCTTTATGTAACCAATTAGCTTGAGGGTTTGGGGAGCAGAGAATCTAGTGAGATAATTTAGGGAAATGACTGGTTCTACTTCGAGAGGGTCTAAGGGAGGGGCTATGTCAGTGGGTTTAGGTGACAAAGACACAAGGGGACCCTCAACATCCTCTTCTGAAACATCCTCCGAGATGGCCATACAAATATTTTGTTCCTTACACTTGTGTCCCAAAAAGTATTTGTCATCACAATTATAACAAAGGCCTTTGAGTTGGCATTCAACTATTTTGTCCCTGGTCAATTTCTGGATCTTTAGTGGAGTAAAAGGAGGATTCAAAGTTACCGGTTTAGTGCGAAGAATAAAGGAGGGTTTGCGATTTTGAGAAGAGACAACATGTTGTGATTCCTTAGCTCTTTTAGTAGCATCCACCCAAATCTAAGGCCGATCCATGAGGACATGAGCATGAATCTCATCCTTGAGGCCACTGATAAAACATTCTCGAAAAAAATCATCATACATGCCCTCTGTACGAAAATCCAGTCGCTCAAAATAAGCTATAAAGTCTTCCACCGTGTCAGATTGTTTCAACTTTGTCAAATGGCCTAAATGGTTGGTGTCAGTGTCAAAGCATTCATAAATCTCTCCCACAAAGTGTGTCCAAGACACATACCCTTGGCGGGAAATTTTTCTCCATTGCCACCATTGCCAACGTTCTTGATATAGATGGAGAACACCATATCGGAGTTTGGCCAAGTCATCCATAATGCCATACAAATAGAAATAATGTTCCATTTGAGTTACCTAGATAGTGGGATCTGATCCATCAAATTTGGTCACATCCACACACAGAAGGTGTATGTCATGCTAAAAGTGATGGGGATGAAAATTATGGTAATGAGAGGAAGTTTCGCCTTTGGTATGAAAATTTGGGTCAGAAAAGGGAAGATATGCAGGGATATGAAGATTGGCACAAATTGTCATAGCGATAGATTCAAGATGGGTAGTAATGTCTTGTTTGAGCTCTTGTTTGATTTCCGCAATTGAGGCGGCGATGGAGGAATGCATATTTTGATTGATGGTGGCAATATTGGCACTGCGTTGTCGCACTTCTTGTTGGGTTTCTGTGAAATTAGAGTGCAAGGTAGTGAAGTGAGCTTCCAAGTCTTGGCTACCAATATGGGCATGATGACGAGGGAACACAAAAAGGGGCAGGTGGGACCACATAGAAAATGGGTTATGGGTGAATTTTATCACAACGATCATGGCGAAGAGTTGAATCCAATGGGGTAAAGCCAAAATAAGGGTGTTGGAAGGGGGTTAGGTCCACAATTTTTTTTTTT
>ML799248.1:405716-422265 GCA_009831015.1 Picea engelmannii
AAGGAGACATTTTCATTTTGAATCATCTTGTACTTGAACATTTAAGTGGGGTAAAAGGAGGTTTCCCCCTCAAAGAGGCTTATTATCTAAAATTATCTCTTTTTCAAGGAGTTGAGTACTTTTCCTGAGGTTTTTCTATGCTATATTGATGTTTGGTTCTTAACAATTTTTTATTGCATCATGAGTTTTGACTATTGTGGTTGGTGGAGCCCCTATGACTCCCTTAGTTAGTGCAACCCATCCCATGGTATTTTCTCGGTCCATGGGGATGAATCCTTTTGTATTTCTGAGGGGTACACCAAATAATAGTCCTCAACCAATACCTTGGGCCTCTAATACTTTCTCTTTTGGTATGTCAAACATGAATTCAAACTTTCCATCCTCTGTCTCGTCATCTTATGCAGATCCTAGTTTTGGGTCTGGGTCATGTTGCCTCCTTATTCTCATTTTTCATTTGGTGGGGGTCATAGCCCTCAATCAAATCCCATGGTATGAGTTTGGACTCCTCCTTCCTTTGGACCCAATCCTAGTTTCACTTTTCTGGGATCGAGTGCTCGAATGGGTCATCCTTCTACTTCTAACATCCCATCCATATATCCTTATTCCGCTATGTTGGTTCTTAGGGACGTTTTTATCATGGTTAACCTCCCTTTAACCTTTGGTGTTTCATCCGAAGGGAGTCAATTTTATAGTATGGGAAAACCCTCGCACAGAGTTCCTTCATTTGGGGGCAACATATATCCTCACATGAATAATTCTTGTCATGTCACTTTCTCTTCGCAAGAAACCTCCTCGAGGATGATTCCCTTACCCCCTTTATGAATCAGTTGGGAGGAGGATAATAACCTACTAGACAGGGTCATGGTATATAATAGAACTCTATTTGTCCTATGATCTCTCAAAACAATACTTTCCCAGGACCATGGTCTCTGATATCGGAACCAGTCGATGCAAGTCATGCTAGGGGAACAAGTCTAATCACTACAAGTCATATTGTCATTATATCACCAACCTATGCTAGTGATCCATATTTTATGAGAAAAATTAAATGAATACAGATTATTAAAAGATACTTAACACAGAATAACAAAGATACAGTAAAACTAGTTTTCTATTCAATAAAGAAATAAGCTGAAATTGTAAAATGCAGCGAAAAACAAGCTTGTTGGAATGGTGGTGGCTTATCTCTGAGAAGAGATCTGACAGTTGCGCTCATTCACAATAAGATGATTAAAATGAGGCTATGAAGGCCTTTTTTACAATAAACCAAAATTTCACAACCCTATACATCCAAAAAACCTAACCCTAGGAGATGAAGTGCAAAAAGTCATGTGGGCCCCATTTGGGTAAGTTAGTACATCAACTTCTCGGGGTTGTAACTTATGCATATGATCTCTGTTTGGGGCGAACGATAGCTGGTTGGAAAGGTATCATTGAGGATATTCATTTTGGGAGATCAATGAGATATTTGGATTTTATTTAGAAGCTCGATCCAAAAAAACCTTCATTTAGGCCCTCAAAATGGCCCTAGAAGTTAAAAACTACTAAAAATAGTAAATTACCAAAATTCTGAGAAAACTGTTTTGAGCCAATTGGAAATGGTGGGTGGCCAACGATATCCACTTGGATAAATCCTCCCTCCTTAGGAAGAAACTATCTCCATTGCATTGATTTCCCCCATCATATGAGGAAATTTCTATTGAATTTGGCCTCGGGTGAGCCACTTGCCTTGGTGTAGGAGTTGCCCTACTTTGATGACTCAATAAAGCTAGATCCTTTACTATCGAGTGCCCTTGATCTCTGTGTCCACAATCTGATCACTGGATTCATGTTGCATGCCATTAGTATTGAGCTCTGTTGGTGTCAACTTCTCTGCTATATTTGAGGTGTCCAATAATGGTGGGAAATATGGTCAAAGGAGAGCCACGTTGAAGATTGGGTGCATGCCAAGGAAAGGGGGAATGTTGAGATCAAAAGAATTGTCACCCAAAGCCTTGGTGATGGTATACAGGACATAATGGAGTGGGTGAATCTTCCTATGGGACCTTGTAAGGCGTTATTTTTTCAAGTGCAACCAAACTTTGTCACCCACCTGAAACTTATGTGGCACCCAATGTTGATCATGGCGTTGTTTGTACTTGGAATTAGAATTTTGTAGAATATCCTAAACCTATTGGTGGATGTGCTAGATTTTCTCAATGAAATGGGTGGCTTTGTCATCCTCTGGTGGAGCAGGGGACGAGTCAGTCGTGGTGGATGCCAGGGGTAGTGCAACATCCATGGGACCCAATGGTTGGAATCCCAACCCCACCTGAAAGGGGTTGTGGCCAGTTGAGCTATGTAGGGCTTGGTTGTAGCTATATTGGACATAGGGAAGACTCTCATCCCATGCTCGAGTTTGTTTTTAATTGTATATGCATAGGATATGTACAATCATTCTATTAAAGACATTAATTTGGCCATATGTATGGGGGTGGAAGGCAGTGGATTTGGTGAGATTGGTATCCAAGAGTGACCAGAGGCTTGACCAGAATGTGACGAGGAACTGACTGTCATGGTCTGAGATAATGGTTTGTGGGATCCCAAAATGTACCCATACTCATTCAAAGAAGATCTTGGCAGTGGCTTCTGTTGTGGTGTTCTTCTTGCAAGTGGCTAGAATCGCCATCTTAGAAAAGTGATCAACAACCACAAAAACACAGTCATTTCCCCTCTTGGTGGACGGGAAGTCAAACATGTAGTCCAATGAGATGGATTCCCACAGCCTGTCAAGAGTAGACAGAGGGGTGTACAAGCCCTGTTTCTTTGTGGCCGGTTTGGAAATAGCGTAAGCAATGCATGACCTGATATACTTGCCGACATCTTGTCGAAGTTTTGACGAGTAGAAATGTTTATGCAACACTGCCAGTTTCTTTTCAACACCAACGTGTCCTACCACTGAAATGTAGTGAGATTCCCAAATCATATTCGTGTGCTCACTTGATGGAATGAAGAGATGGCCCAGATGACACAACAAACCATCCTGAAGATGGAAATTAACGACCACTGAGTTGGCACCCAACATTTGGTAGGTGGTGGAAAAGTTAGGGTCAGTCTTGTAGAGGTGGGGCCATCCAGAGGTATCATGGCCGTAAGAGTCTAATACCATGGTGAGTATTGCGACTGGAGGTCAACTGAGGAAATCAACAACTCGGTTGGCACTTCATGTTTTATACTTTATGTTGAGGTGTAATTGTTGTAAGTATGTAGACCACTTTTGATGGAGGTCATTCTGCAATTTTCCTTGGGTCTTCATGAACTATAGTGGCTTGTGATCAATGTGGATGATTGTCTCCTTCTCAATATTGTAATGTCTCCACTGGCAGCAGGCTTGCACAATGGAGTACATTTATTTGTCTTAAGTAGGGTACTTATGGACAACATTTGAGTGTCTCACTATGACATGCCATGGGGTGGCCATGTTGAGTGAGAACGGTACCCACAACACAGTCTGGAGCATCTGTGTCGATCTAAAAGGGATGATGTAGGTGCTGTAATGAAAGTACTGGGGATGAGCAAAACAAATTCTTCATGTCCTTGAAGGCTTGTTTTTGGGACATGCCCCACACAAATATTTCATTGCCACCACCTCTGGTTACTTGGTTAAGGGCCCATGCGATATGAGAGAATCCCAAGATGAACCTATGATAGAAATTGGAGAGGTCCAAGAAGCTCTGAAGTTCAGTGAGTGTGGTTGAGGCTGGCCAGTCATGGATGGCATGGATCTTGGTTGGATTCACATGAAAACCATGTTCATCAATGATGTAGCCTAAGTAATGGACCCTGTCCATGCCGAAGGAGCATTTTTTCAAGCTTGCATATAGTTTGTGCTTCCATAGGGTGTGAAAAACCTATTGAATATGCTGCAAGTGTTCCACCCAAGTCTTACTATAGATGAGGATGTCATCTAGATACACCACTACAAAATTATTTGTTAAAGTTCATAGGATATCATCCATCATCCTCATAAAAGTTGTTGGATCATTTGTCAAACCAAAGGGCATGACCAACCATTCAAAAAGACCTTCTTTTGACTTGAAGATGGTCTTCCATACATCTATCTGTCCTATTGGGACCTCGTTGTATCCAGACTTCAAATCATTCTTACTGAAGTATATGGCCCCCGTGAGCTGATCAAGGAGGTTGTCAATTTGGGGAATCGGGTATCAATTTCAGACTGTGATTTTATTCAGGGCTCGGTAATCAATGCAGATTCGCCATGTCCTATCTTTCTTCTTCACCAGCACAATTCGTCTCCCACAAGGAGATGAGATTGGACAGATGTGCCCCTTGTGGAGCAGTTCTTGGATCTGCCTCTTGATATCCTTGTTTTATAATAGAGAGCGATGGTAGACTAGCCAATTGGGTAGCGGTGCACCTGGGGTCAGATCGATGGGATGCTTGACTTGGAAGTGTAGAGGTACCCTGGTAGGAGAAGAGAATATATATGAGTATTCTTCCATGAACTTATCCTCTTTCTTCTGTTGTGTCAAGAGATTGACCGTGGAGGCCCTGGATGTGGTTTAGATCTTTCACTCACTCTGAGAGTGAATCACGAAGAAGAAAAATTTCTCAGTCTAAGAGATGACCTTCCTGCATTGATTGAAAGATATCAAGGAAATAGCTAGTCATGTTGGAGATAGGTAAAAAAAATCTGCAATTCATGTTGAAGACCAGAAAGAAGCCATTGCAGGTCATGTCAGGGGCACAACTCTAGACACTTCTAGTCACACTGCACAAACATCACCAACCTCTGCTAGTCATGATGGGGATTCATCACCAACCTTTGCAAGTCATGTTGGAAATCTGCTACTAGCCTTTGCAATTCATGATGGGAGCATGTCACCAACCACTACAATTCATTCTAGGGGCATTGATATGATTGATAATCCTAGATGCATAGGACGTAAGCCCAAGTTCCTTTGTATACTTTTCAAAGGAAATTACCTAAGTTGTTTGTGCCCTGCTATGGCAATGGTATGAGAAGTGCGGTCCTTGTCTAGTGGCCCTTCGGGTTCTGAGTCATATTTGGTTTCTGAACAATCTAATCCTTATTTGGTTGATACAATGGTCATTCCGATGAAATCTTTGACCGATACCACTCCTATTTTGGGGAGTGATGTGTATCTTGACAATGTTGTCTCACATCATGTTCAACCAACGGTCATGCCAATGCAATCTTTGACCGACACCACTCTTGTTTTGGGGAGTGATGCATCTCTTGACCATGTTTTCTTAGATATTATTCAACCAATGGTTGAAGAAGTGGTTGTGTCAATGCAATATTTGGTGGATCTGAGTCTTCTCTTGGAGTGTGACAATTCTAAGGAAGTGACATTGTCGATGCAATCTTCGGTCAATCCCACTCTTGTTTTGGAGGGTGGTGCCTCTTTCAACCATGTCCTTAGAATTTCTAGTCCTATACCTTCTAAATGATGAACCTTGCACCCTGGACCTACTTTCATCATCGGTAGGTAACCTTGAACTCAGCAGATGACATTTCCTCATTGGTCGTTGACTGGGGGGCTTCCCTTGTGTTCAACGAGAATAAATATGTTCACACATTGGGATTTGTGCAATGTCTTGGATTCCATTATCCTTATTTGTGGTTTCTTCTCCTTTTTCAGTAGTTTTCCTTATTGACTATTATTCAGAGGGTCTCTTTCATGCACTACTTGCATCTTGTGCATGTAAGGGACACACATGGTCGTTGGTTTTTGAACATCCTATTCATTTGAGATCCTCCTAATAATCAAGATATTTATTTTTACCTCATTTTGCATGATGAAATATGCCTTAATGCTCTCCTTTGAACCGGTCTTCTTCCATCGAATTCAACTCATATATTCCGAAAGTAAGACCTGGAGTCTTATGAGTACCTAGAGGCTTGTAGCCACTAGTTGCAGGTTCTCTCGCCATCGACAGTTCATAATACATCAATGTCTCCTGATCGATGGATTCTTCAAGTGTTCGACCTCAACACCCTTATTCACACTTGCAAAATCTACTTGGTGCCTTGAAATCTACTTTCATTATTGGTGGGTTGTCTTGCATTTATTAACGGTATACCTTAATGACTAATAATCAAATGAAGTCTCATTGTGTTCGACCTCAACTCCTCTATTCACATGATGTATACTTTCACCTTTGGTGGATAGTGTATAATACCTCTAGTTTACAGTAGAAAAATCCCTTATTTGTTGTTTTCTTTCATTGGACCAATACTTATATTACTTTAGTGATCATGGAAGGTCATATTGTACTCCATTGTATACATATATCTTTAGTTTATTTTGAGAATTGACTCCATTGTGTCTTGTTCGTGACTATGACAACCTATGGCATATGTCCACTTTGTATTTCCTATTCATGGCCATGAAAAACTATTTTATATATATCCACATAGATCTGCAGTGTAATTCAGATTGGAAACCATGTGTACAATGTCATTATAGATTGTAATATTCTCATGAGTAACTAGTACTTCTAGATGAGTCTTCATTACTCCACTTCTGGGATTTATAATCTATTTCAGCCATCGCAGATATTCCTCTAACCTCACATATTAGGGAGCATTTGTTACAACAAATATTTCCTCACTCCATGCATCTTGCTTGGATGGCCTTCCATTTACCTCTATAGACTTGAAGTCCCCTTTTTGTTCACTCCAAAGCCAAAAATATACATTTTTGTATATATACACATCCTATCAGTCACACAACAAGTGTATATCCAGGTTGCTCAACTACAACCCGCATACATCGGGTTTGGTGCTCAAAAATTAAAACTTATGTCATGTTTCCATGCCATGTCATGCGATCCATGATCCTTGACCTTCCATATACTGGAAATGCTCTGACTCAGGCCTTCATTTCCATTTGGAGGATATAAATTGAGCCATATTCAAGCCTAAGAAAATTAAACATTAAGAGAAAAGACACTCTGGAGAAATTTCACTTCATATTGAGTCTGTATCCCTTTGTCCTTGAAAGTCTAAACTTCTTGTGTTCATCCCTCGATATCTTCCTACTTTGTGATGGATAACCTCACTGAATCCTATATATGAGCTTGCATTTGTGGAGGATTGAAGTGGTGGAGGCCCAACTGGACAGACTTAGTTTCTCGATTTTTATATGTGTCATTACAGAAGTTTGTCACCTATGTACTTATGTTGATTACTTTAATAGAAATACTATTTTCTTGTCTAATTGATATATTGGAAATATTTGAATTACTTTCCATGGGAATATTTGTCAGGTATGTTAATGTGTTATTCTAATTTATATGTTGACATCATATATTATCACCATATGCTTTCATATCTTGGTTGTTGAGGAGAAGTTGCAGGTATAAATATTTGGGTCGCGTGCTCAATGGTGGTCTTCTTCAAGCATCCATATGAGGTAGGATTTTATCCTTGTCTTGTTAGAATTTCATTAATATAGAATACTTGGGATTAGAGTTCATTTATTGGTGTTGTTTTGTATGTTGTGGTTTACCCCTAACCATAGAGAGATTTTCCTCATAGCAATATTTAAGAGGGAATATCTCCTCAATCGTGAGGAACCACATGGTGTGCCACCTATCATTAGAAATTTCTTGAAGAGGACTATCAATTTGTCTTTCATACTCTGTTTCTTCAAACAACTCTAAGCTTCAAGACCACACCTTTGAGGCTTCCTAACTATATTCTCAAGGTTTCTTTGGTCATACATTGTAACTTGTTTTCTTAACCACTAGGGATTCTTGTAGGATTCTTCAAAGCATCTTCCTGTGAGGGCCATGCTTAGAGCTACACCATAAGGGGACCACTTTGGAGAATTTTTCAACTAAACCCATCACTTCCAAGGGATTCTAGAATTCTTCTAGGGTTGACATCAATGAAAATCAATTTTCCAAAAATCTCCCCCTTTGGCATTGATGGAAACACTCATTCCCCCCCTGTGATCATTACTCCCCCCATCTTCATGTTTATTATATTTCTCTCCCCCTTTGAAATCAATTTCAAAGGGTAAATATCCATAACATTTTTTCACCCCCTGTCTTCTTTGAAAAATGTCATGTAGATGAATGTGGGATTCTTGCATATGCATCCTTTCCTCTCTTCTAGGGATTCTTTTCCATTGTTACTTCCTGGTGTAATCCACTATCATGTATTAAAATCAGTCTTGTCAAAGTTACTTCATCACTTGACTTCAAGTCTTCATGGATTGTCATGTTTTCACTGAGATGACACCAATGACATAATCATTAAACAATCTCCCCTTGGCAGTGTAACTCCTCGTGACAGTTTCTCTCCCCTTGTCTTGTTGTGCCTCTCATGGCTTGCCTTCCTATGACTAGTTGGTTCCACCAGTCAATATGCTTCTTTTCTGAGTCATATTATTTACAGAAAATTACTCTTGAGCTCATGCTTTCATCCACTATATGTTGGATTACTAAGAGGGGGGTTGAATCAATAATATAGCAATTTAATCCTTTTTCACCATAAAATGCAAGTGTTATATAAATGTAGCATTATCATCCAATAGTTGTAGAGTAAATAAAAATTGAACAAATGAGCAATCACACACATACACAGTACATCCATGTTTTATGTGGAAACCCAAAGTGGGAGAAAACCACAGAATTATTTTTATTATATGTCTCTAAGAATTACATTCATTGGAAGCACCAACTTCCTTTGTTTTCCAACTACAACTGGAAGGAGGCTCCAACCCCCTATTTTCTCAGGCTACAACCTGAGGGAAGCTCCAAGTCCCCAATTCTCTAGCTACAACTAGAAGGAGGCTACAACCCCCTATGTTCTTAGGCTACAACATGAGATAAGCTCCAACTCCCTAATTCTTTGGCTACAACCAGAAGGAGGCTACAATCCCCTATGTTCTTCGGCTACAACCCGAAGGTGGCTACAACCACCTGTCCTTTCCCTATCCAACCACCTTGACGTATAAGTAGAATGATGGAACCACTTTTACACTATCATTGTGAGATATACTGTTGTAAACCTATACCAATCAACCTGCACCAAAAAACATGTACCAATAACTTGAACCATGCATCAACCTGTACCTCAACCTGTAATCAACATGTACCATAAACAAGTGCATCAACCATGCACCAACCTGTACCAAACAACCTGTAATCAACCTGTAGCATAAAAACGTGCATCAACCATGCACCAACCTATACCTCAACCGGTACCATGAAAAAGTGCATCAACCATGCACCAAACCTGTACAAATAACCTATCACAACAACCTGTCCAAACAACCTATCACAACAACCTGTCTCATTAATCTTATCAACCAAATCAGATCTACTCACCAAGATCAATCACCAAGACAACTCTCAAATATGCGCATCAACCAAGCATAGAAAAACAACTCATGATCATCACCAAGATCAATATGTGCTTCTAATAATATACCAATATAAGTATGCTACATCATCCATAAACCATGTGTCAACAATACTACTAACAAGTGCCTCCAACCATCTACCAAGTATATACCAATCATGTTTCAACTACTCATCAACTATGACTCATTAATATGTACCAACATCATCAACTATACACCTCATGTATGTGCCAACTCATAAACTACTTGTCTCAACCATGTACCCAACATGTACCTCAACAATTTTATCATCCAAATATGATCTGATCACATATACCTCAAACAATATACCACAAGTGTGTACCTCAAACCATGTGCTAGAACCTCACTATTATACAACCTCTATCTGTACCAATAACTTCAGCAACATACCTCAACCAAAAGCACTTTTTTTTCTTCTTGTAGCGTTCTGTTTCTGCGGTTTTGCTGCCGCGAATCCACTGTCATGATTTTTCTGCCTCACTTTAACTACTGCGGTTTTTCTGTTGCACTTTTCCTACTGTGATTTTTTTGCCGCACTTTTCATACCACACTTTTTCTTCCTAACTTTTCCTACTGCACTTTTTCTGCCACACTTTTCCTACCACATTTTTTTTGCTACAAATTTTCTGCCGCATGTTTTCTGCTACAATTTTTCTGCCGCACTTTTTCTGCCGTATTTTTCCTGCTGCACTTTTATTGCCGCACTTTTTCTACTACAATTTTTCTTTATCAATAATACCTACCCAAATAAAGTTTCACAAACTTATATATTTAATTATATTCAAGAGTGATTTGAATGAGATATCCTTTCCTATTATTTATACTTTTATGTAGCTTCCTCAATGGGTTACCTTCTAACCATCTTAACCCACTTTCCTTATTTGAGGGTTGACCCACTTATAACCACTTGTCCACTTAACTTAACCACTTTCCATAATTGGTAAGTTATTCATTAAATTTATTATTTAAATAATTTCTTTTGCATCCTCTTTGACTTATAGTACACTCATCACTTCACCTTATTATTTAAATAAATTCTTCTTTGCAAACACTTTGACTACTTTGACCTTTTGGGGCTTCTAGATGACTCACGAGAGTTCTCCAACTTCACATGGCCATAACTCTTTAACCGTGAGGAGTTATGTGACGTTCCACATACCACCAGAAATGTCATGACATGTACTATCCATATAGAATAGTTTTACCTACAAATATATCAAAAATCATACCATTATCCATAAAAAAAACTTGGGTCCATTACCCAAAACTTTCTGCTACCAGAATTCTCTACTAGAATTTCTTCAAGGGTTGACATCAATGAAAACCAACCCAATTAATCAACAATATACCCATTTGGCATTGATGGAAACACTCTAATGCAATACTGAAGTCATGTCATGCAATACTGAATTCATATCACTCATGCTCTTCCTGTGACCATCGCTCCCCCATGGAACCATGCCTCTGTGCTCTGCATCTGATAAATATCTCACTCTTTGTCATGAATGGAAAAGGTATATTTCCATCTGGGGTTTCTCCCCCTAACCGAACTATCCTTAGGGATACTCCCCTTGACTGAACTCTTCCTGAAACTGATCTCCTGACTTGAACTATCCTCTTTATGGTGCTTCCTTGTCTAAATCTAAGACATATAAGATAATCATTCAAAAGCATTCATTTTGGAGTAGAAATTACTATGAGTGTCTTGCGAAGATACTCAAAGGTTTCCCATGGAAGTGGTTTTGTAAAGATGTCTGCCACTTGCTCTTGTGTTCCCACATATTCAACTATGATGTTCTTCTCTGCAACCTTTTCCAATGGAAAGTGATACTTGATTGGAATGTGATTCATCTTGGAGTGCATCACTGGGTTCTTTGAGATATTGATGGAGCTTGTATTGTCACAATAGATTGGAATGGGCTCATCATACTCAACTTGTATATCTATCAGAGTTTGTTTCACCCATAGAACCTATGTACAACATGTTGTTACTGCAATATACTTTTCTTCGGTTGTAGATAAGGATAATAATGATTTTTTATTTCTTATCCATGATACTAAACACTCACCCAAGTAGAACGCTTCTCCATTGATGCTTCGTCGGTCATCAATGCAACCTGCCCAATCTACATCTGTGTAGACAATAAGTGATATATCCTTTACTTTTGGATACCATAATCTAAACTCTTTTGTTCCTTTGATATATCTAAAAATCCTCTTCACTACTAAGACATGTGATTCCTTTGGTGCTTCTTAAAATCGTGATACCTATCCAACTGTCTTCATTATATCTGGTTTGTATGTTGTCACATATAGTAATCTACCAATCATTGATGTGTATTACTCTGGTCTGTAGACTTTGAATCATCATCTTTGCTAAACTTGCAACTGATTTTCATAAGAGTGGTAACTGGTTTGCAATCTTCCATTCTGAACCTCTTTATCCTTTCTCTAATATACTTAGTTTGAGAAATACAAATTCCTTGGTTGTTTTGACGTATCTGAAGACCCAGAAAGAAGGATAATTCTTCGAGTAATGACATTTCAAATCTATTATGCATATCCTTTGCAAATTTTTGGCTTAACTTATCATCATTGCTTCCAAAAATAATATCATCAACATAAAATTCATTTAATAAAATACTATCTTGATTTACCTTGATGTAGAGGTTGTTGTCTGCACTTCCTTTTCTGAACCCTACTTATTGTAGATATTTATCTAGTCTAGAGTACCATGCTCTAGGAGCCTGTTTTAGAACATAAAAGGCCTTCTTCAATTTGCACACATAATTTTTGTTCTCTGAAAAATGAAATCCTTCTGGTTGTTCGATGTAGACTTCTTCTTCATCTTGTGCTTCTTCTTCATAAAGTTGTTCCATTGATTCATTTTCTTCTTCCTTTAATTGTTGTCCACATGTTTAATTGCTTGTTACATTGATGCTTTCCAAAAGTTTTTTCAACCTCATATTGTAACACTTGTATGCTTTCCTTGTACTAGAGTAACCAACAAGTAATCATTTTTCGACACGAGAGTCAAACTTTCCCATTCTGCCATCTTCTCTTTTGGTGTAGCATTTTCTTCCAAATACTCTGAAGTGCTTCAAATTTGTTGGTATTCCTTGCCATAGCTCGTAGGAAGCTTTTTCCTTGTTGTTTCTGAGCATTACTCTATTTTGAATGTGAATTTTTGTATGCATTGCATGTGTCCAAAACATATCTGTCATTTTTTAATCCATTAGCATTGTTCGAGCCATTTCCTGTGTAAGTATCATCCATGATAATGTTACTTTATCTCTGAACCATTCGCTAAACCAATATATGAAACCATGCTCTCGTCCACTGTCATATATCTATCCAAACCTACTAAGTTTTCTTATGAATCCATATTTATCCATACTTTTCAAGACTCTATTGCACACTATCCATAATTTTGACCCATTTGTCACTATATTATCATGAAGTATTCACCACTATAATTGATTGTACTTCTGATAACTGACTTCTCTGGATATGTCTATTTAAACTCTGCAAGCTACTCGAAGGATGGTTCTTTGGTATGTCATAGATATCACATAGACTCCCCCTATCTAATATTCATGTTACCTGGGGGTCTCTAAGATGGATGGCTCAGAACAATTCCTGATCTGATGTGTATTCATCATCATATTCATTGGTAGATTCATCATCTCTCTGAGTTCTGACTTTTTTCTTTTTGTCTATGGATTCATCTTTCACTATAATGCCTGAAAGTACAATCTCTTGAACATGTTCCTTATTTACCTGTACTTCTTTTCTTTTAGTTGTTTTCCAAACCTTTATGTATTTGACATCTTTCTTTTACTATATACAATTTTGTTCATCTCGTTTTATTGTTAATCTTGCAATCTGTGGACCTGGTATTTTTTCACCTGTTCTTAGTGTTTTCTTATCCATACTTTCTTACATCTTATATCAGTGTTCTCTTTCATGGAAGTATCAATCATGCTTATACAATCACTATCTATGTGTCTATAGTGATGATATTTGTCACATTAAATGTTACATGGGGCCACAGACATTTCTTGCTTGAACATTTATTTTATAATCCTTGCAATATGCAACCTTATGTCCAAAGTTAGTACAATAAAAACAACGACCATAAAAAAAAATTGCATACCTGGGAGTGAATGATCTCCTTTGTGGCGCAATACTTCTAAATTTTTTTCTTGATTGATAATCATAATTGAAGCTTCTTTGTGGCTTGAACATGGATGGTCTTCTTGAAGATGTATCTTCAATAGTTTTCTTAGATTTTTGTTGACCATGATTCCTTCCTTTGAGTACTTCTACATAACTCTTTCTGTTTTCTTCATTCTTCTTTTCTAGCAACCAAGAGTGCTTCTATTCATTCTCTATAACTAATGTGGATGCTTCTATGTCTTCAACATTCTTGTTGAGCTTGATGATTTTACTTGTCAATGTGACAACTTCTTCTTCAAGATTCTCAACCTCTTCTTCTTTCTTCATTATCTGAGACTTCATGACTTCTTTTGCTCTTTTCGCTTCTTCAAGATGAAATTTTAATGTGATTATTTCTTCTTCAAGTCCTTTCTATTCTTGACCAAACTCTTCCTCAAGTTGGTTTAGATCGTTATTTCTTTCCTTAAGATGATATGTCAATATCTTCTCTCTCGTTTCTGCTTCTTACTTCTGTGCTTCTATGTTGGCTTCAGAATAATTCTTTTGATATTCATTATTTTCTTCGATCTTTATGGATTCTTCTAGCTGAGTTCCTAAGTTTTCGATGACCTGTTGGGATTCTTAAAAAATGTGAACACTTTCCTTTTGTTTCATCAATTCTTTCTTGAGTGACTTGTTTTCTTCTCTTAGTTCATCTAAAGCACTAATCAATTCTTCTTCATAATTGTCTTCCTTTTCAATTAGTTGTTTTGTCTCATTTCCTTCATGGCATTCGATTTCAAGATGTCCACAATTTTCACAATTAAAGAAAAACAACACAACTCTGGTGATTATGTACTCTTCATATTCTGAATCTGTTTGACATGGTGAACATAATTCTTCTTGATATGTATCTGCATCTTCTTTGGAATTTTTTGAATCTGCGATGGGTGAAGAATATATGCCATGTAACTTATCCCAAAGTTATTTGGCTGATGAACATTTACCAACCTTTTCTCTTACCGGATTAGGTAATCCTTACCAGATGAAATCCATTGCTATTTTGTTATTCTTCTTCAATTCCTTCTTGGTTGTAGTCTTTTCCCTTTTTGAACTATCATATCTTGTAATAATTGATAGCCAAATATAATTTCCCTGTGCCTGTAAAACTACTTTTGTCCTTCTACTCCACATATCATACTTAAAACCATTATTACCATTAAACATGGGTACTCCATTATCAGAATAATCCATGATCTCCTTCCAGTGTTTAAAATGCTTCCTGAAGGAACTAGCTCTGATACCAATTGTTGGATTACTGAGAGGAGGGGTGAATCAGTAATAGAGAAATTTAATCCTTTTTCACCATAAAATGCAAGTGTTATATCAATGTAGCATTATCATCCAATAGTTTCAGAGTAAATAAACAATGAACAAATGAGAAATCACACACATACATAGTACACTAGTGTTTTACGTGGAAACCCAAAGCGGGGGAAAAACACATAATGATTTTTCTTATATGTATTTAAGAATTACATTCATTGGAAGAACCAACTTCCTTTGTTTTCTAGCTGCAACTGAAAGGAGGCTCCAACCCCCTATTTTCTCAATCTACAACCTAAGGTAAGCTCCAACTCCCCAATTATTTGGCTACAATGAGAAGGAGGCTACAACCCCCTATGTTCTCAGGCTACAAACTGAGAGAAGCTCCAACTCCCCAATTATATGGCTACAACCAGAAGGAGGCTACAACCCCCTATGTTCTTTGGCTACAACCCGAAGGTGGATAGAACCACCTGTCCTTTCCCTATCCAACTACCCTGACGTATAAATAGAATGATGGAACCATTGTCACACTACCACTGTGAGATATACTGTTGTAAACCTGTACCAATAAACCTACACCAAACAACCTATATCAATAAATTGAACCATGCATCAACCATGCACCAACCTATAATCAACATGTACCATAAACAAGTGCATCAACCATGCACCAACCTGTACCAAACAAACTCTAGTCAATCTGTAGCATAAACAAGTGCATCAACCATGCACCAACCTGTACCTCAACCTGTACCATGAACAAGTGCATCAACCATGCACCCAACCTATACAAATAACCTATCACAACAGCGTGTCCAAACAACCTATCACAACAACATGTCTCATTAATCTTATCAACCAAATAAGATATACTCACCAAGATCAATCACCAAGACAACTCTCAAATATGTGCATCAACCAAGCATTGCACAACAACTCATAATCATCACCAAGATCAATATGTGCTTCTAATAATATACCAATACAATGTTGGAAATACTAATACAACTGAGAGGGGGGGGTGAATCAGTTGTATATAAGCTTAAACAATTTTATTCCTTCTTAACAATTATTAATATTTCTTCATGTGTCATCAAGCAACATACAACATATGGACAACAAGAGTAAAGATCATCAGTCACACATAAAATACACACAGAGACAGATTTTCATGAGGAAACCCATAAAGGGAGAAAACCTCTTCTTCTTCGAAATGATAGGCAGTCTTTTGCAGTTCTGTACATCATTTACAATTGAGCACCAACTCAATGTGAGGCTGCTACCTCTGTTTTACAAGCTACAACTTGTTGAGGGCACCAACTCTCTGTTTTCGCTAGCACCCACTAGAAGGAAGCACCAACTCCCTGGTTATTCCAGCACCAACTGGATGGAAGCACCAACTTCCTGATTATTCCAGCACCAACTGGATGGAAGCAACAACTTCTAGTTACACAGGCTACAACCTGCATAACAGAGAACATTTGTTCTCCCTAGCAGCACCCTGCCACCCTAGTTTCTCTGGCTGCAACCAGATGGAAGCTACAACTTCCTGTGTTCAAGCACCCACTTGAACTTCTGAGGACAACAGTCCTCCCGAGCACCTCCCAACCACCCTTGTTTATCAATGATTAAATAAGCAT
>ML799248.1:433606-451201 GCA_009831015.1 Picea engelmannii
ATCAGATTAGAATGAAGGAAGAAGATATCCCAAAAACAACATTTTGAACTCATGAAGGCCATTGTGAATTTTTGGTCATGCCTTTTGGCCTTACAAATGCACCTTCCACATTCCAAGGGTTGATGAATTCCATTTTCAAGCCCTTCCTTTGAAAATTTGTGTTAGTATTTTTTGTTGATGTACTAATCTATAACAATTCTTGGGAAGATCATGTGTGAAATGTTGAAAAGGTACCATTGGAATTTCACATCTCTTCAGTAGGAGGGCACTCAGGATTTTTAAAAACCTACCATAGGGTCAAGAAGGAATTTTTTTGGGATGCCTTAAAACTGATGTTCAAAGGTTTGTGGCAGAATGTTTGGTTTTCCAACAAAATAAGGTGGAAACAATTAAGACCCCGGGTATTTTACAACCATTAGCTATCCGAAGTTAGTGTTGGGAGGCAGTTTCCATGGATTTCATCACAGGGTTACCGAAGTCTGAAGGAAAGAGTGTCATCATGGTGATTGTTGATAGACTGGCCAAGTACGCACACTTTTTTGAACTCTCTCATCCCTTCAAAGCTAGTAAAGTTGCCACTGCATTCATGGAGACAGTTCAAAAGCTACATGGAAACCCATCTTCACTGGACATTTTTGGACATAATTATTTTCTTGTTTGGGTACTCAATTGGCTCATAGATCATCATACCATCCTCAATCTGATGGACAAATCGAGATAGTGAAAACATGTCTAGAAGGATACCTTCATTGCTTTGTCTCTTATAAATAAACACAATGGTTCAAATGGTTACCCTTGGTAGAATGGTGGTATAACACTTCCTTTCATACTGCAACAAAAAAGACACCATTTATGGCACTCTATGGATACAACCCTCCTTCCATCACTTCTTATCTAAAAGAAAAATCTAAGGTTCAAGCAGTGGAAGATCACATTGAGAATCAACAACAAGTTCTCCAAATATTAAAGGACAACCTGACCATGGCACATAATCGCATGAAACAACAAGAAGATCAACATTGTAGTGAAAGAAGTTTTGAAGTAGGGGATTGGGTGTTTTTAAGATTATAACCATACAAATAGATGTCCCTCAAGCAAGCCAAGAAGGATAATAAATTATCACCAAAGTACTATGGCCCTTATAAGGTGTTGCAAAAGATTGGTACTATGGCATACAAGTTGGAGTTGCCTGCATCTTCACGAGTACACCCAGTTTTCCATGTTTCATGCTTAAACAAGGTTATAGGGGACAAGATCCCAGTTCAAACTATATTTCCAGAACTTGACGAGGAAGGAAAAATCATATTGGAGCCTGAAACCATCACTGACACAAGAATTAACCAGCTGAGGAATAGATCCATTTGATAGTATCTCATTAAATGGAGGAAACTACCAGCCGAAGATTCCACTTGGGAAGATGAGTCTTCTATACAGAAGAATCCCGATTTACTCAAGTGTTGCGGAAAACACTTGTCTCAAGGCGAGGGGAATGTTAAGCCCTAAATAGTAGCTCATTGCCCCTTAATTGGGACATATTACATTAGTAATGTTATTTTATTTATGTCGGCTTTATTCCATTAGTTGTAATTATACCTCCTAGTCTCCTATATATACGAAGGAGACATTTTCATTTTGAATCATCTTGTAATTGAACATTTATGTGGGCGTAAGGAGGTTTCCCCCTCGAAGAGGATTATTATATGAATTTATCTCTTTTTCAAGGTGTTGATTACTTATTCTGAGGTTTTTCTATGCTATATTGATATTTGGTTCCTAACACACATTATCTTTGTTGATCACACCACTCAGAGGTGGTATGTAAGTAGGTAGGATGGATGGAACCAACTTCGTGTTGGCCATATCGTCCTTTTGTTTGGTTCTTCTTTCTGTGCTAGCTTGGGATGTTCCTTCTCGAGCAGTCGATGGGGAGGCTTTTATTCCTCTTTTCATTGATGCCTATAAACCTGTAGACAATCCCCGCTCCGACATGACCCTTTCGGCTCTGAGGCTAGAGAGTACCTCTCTTACAGATTCTTCAGCTATGCTAAATTCATCAGACATATACACTCAGGATCAATAGCTCGGGTTCTCAAAGTAATGTAGATATTGTAGTAAGGTAGAGAGTAAGGGCAGAGTAATCATAGTTCACAATTCAGGTAGTCTGTAGATTCAAATTCATGATTAGCAAAAGTGTCTTTCGTGCATGGCGCGATGAATTAAGTAAGTAACTCTGTAATGGATTGTTTGCAATGGGTATGGGGCTTCCTTAACTCTGGTTCTATCCATTATGGTGTGGTCTAATGGTCTGGTGATGAGCCATCAATGCTTTTTGACGTAGCCGCACCCTCGGGCACGTCCTCTCTCACATGATCTTCTCTCTTCTCGGCCTGAAGAATGCCAAGGTTCTTATATTTCCCTATCAAGAAATCTGCACCCAAAGTTCTCTTCTTCAGTCCCCCTTTCTTTGCTTGTCGGGGAATCGGGACTCGTGACTTCGCAAGTCTGATGGTCGATCACTGGGCTCTCGAATCTCCAAGGCCCGATGGCAAGTCAACGTTGACTTTTCTCTTTACCCTGTCGAAACTTTCCTTATCGCGATTTCGCTACTCGCGATATCGAACACCTTATCTCCCCAACACCCGATATCCAATGTGCCGAAAATCTGACACACACGTGCAAGTTGACCTTTTCGCTTCCCGTCACTTCTATCGGGACTTTGGGGTTCACGGAATCACGAATCCTGATGTCAATGGTTTCAGGACTTACCTTTCCCCGAACTCCGATACGGCGTGCCACCTGTCCTCCACTAACTCCTGTGACCCACACACACTGTCCGTCGACTGTCGGGATATCGCATATCGCGATATCGCAATTCTTGATGCAATAATTTGGAGCTTCGACTCATGAAACCCCGATACTCGATTTACGTGTAGATGTAACGGTCTTGGATGAATTGGATCAATGCTCTATCTTTTCTGGGCTTAAACCTTCGGGAATACGCCACTGTATCTACCCTACACATCCACAAGATCTGACGGCTCATGGAAATTCGTTGATTCTCCTCGGAGAATTCTGTCCGTCCTTCCTTCCTGGCGAAATCTACGAAATGACGAGACGTTCTTCCACAGAACTCGTCACCCTGTGCACAAGCCTGCGACGTTCCTTGCAACCTTCAAGGCACAACTTTCTTTCTTTGTCCTTCAATGAAATTGAAGGCCTATCCCTCCTGAGCTTCCTCACGACCTTCAAGTCCTCCTTAGAAACACTCTTTGCACACACTCCTTGCGGAAAACCTTCAACCTCGATGAAGTGTTAAAGTTCCTCGACTCTGTGCACTCCTACAACAATAGTCTTCAATTCCTCTGCTCAGAATCGCAACTCTGAGACTTAACTTGGCTTGCGCACTCCTTGCACGGCTCCTGTGTCCAACTGCACCTTTGAGGAAATGAGAACAAAATCTATCTCTATTTGAACCCCTCTGTCAACGCACTCCTTGTGGACGATTCGACTACACTCCTTGCAGGAATCCATTGGCTCAAATAGAGAAACAATTGAAACTCATTCCTTCACCCTTTCAGACTTCAATTCATACATGAAATCATATACACAACATATAAAAGAAAATGTATAACTGGAAGCAAACATAAATGGAGCATAACATCAATACACAGAAAACAGACACATAACGATGAATTTGAATCAAAGCTTCTTCTATTAATTCAAATATCAGTACATGGGTGTTCTTTACACAGCTCTCTGCATGCTCTTGCTCTCCTTTTTCTTCAATCAAAATAATGTTACAATGCACAATGAGGGTGTCTATATCCCGTTTCCCTCTTGCACTCTACAACTGTCTAGTCTAGAATTAAACTCTACCTACTTGCATTAACTATCTTAAATGCCTCCATCTACCTAAGGACGAGAGCAATCCGCTCAAGGTCCATTTACAATGTACAAGTGCACCTTTTCTTAATGACTACATTTAAGATCGCGCAACAATTCCAAAGTGTTTTTCAAAATTTGTGTTGGCGCTTGTCTAGCTTTCCTCCGCTTCTGCGCTGACTCGCTTGATGTGTTGGCGATGCTCCTGCATCATACTCCCTCTCTTGAAAACTTTCATGGGCTCCTGTCCATGCTTCTGTATCTCTGCTTCAGTCTCCCAGCTGGCATCTTCTACTGAATGATTTTTCCACTTGACCAGGTACTCGAAGTATTGCTTTCGCCTGGTCCTCTTACTCACTCTCTTGTCAAATATGCATTCCATCTGTGGCTTTTCTGCAACTGGCATCCGCTCCATCCACTGGATTACTGGTTGCTCATCTCCAGTCTCTACTTCTCCAGCTCTATATGGGTACAAATCTGTGATATTGAATATCGTAGATATTCCGATCCCATCTGGTAACTCAATCTTGTAAGCATTTGTTCTGAACCGTCTCAAGACCTTACACGGCCCGATTTTCTTCATTTTCAATTTATTATATGTTCCCCTCGAGAACCTTTCTTTCCTCAAATGTGCCAAAAATAACTCACCAACTTCGAACTGAAGTTGTCTCTTTCGCTGATCAGCTCTACGTTTGTATTCCTGACTCAAATCCAGCAGTTACTGCTTCACCTTGCTGTGAATTTCCTTCATCACCTCAATGAATTCTTCTACACTAGTGCTGCTAGTAGCAGTCTGTTCTGAATCCCTCATTTCAGAAACTCCCCTCGGTTGTATACCATATACAATCTGAAATGGACTCTTTCTTGTGCTCCTGTTTACTGAGTCGTTCTATGCAAACTCTGCTTGTGGCAATATGTTGTCCCAACTGTTGTGGTGCTCTGTCACCTCGGTTTGTCCATCCGTCTGCGGATGATACGCAGCACTAAACATCAAGTTAGTCCCCATATTCTTCAATAAGGTCCTCCAAAAATTCCCTATGAACTTTGTGTCTCTGTCTGAAACTATACTTTTTGGTAGGCCACGAAGTCGAATGACTTCTTTGAAAAACAGATTTGCGATGTGCGTCGCATCACTGGTTTTCTGACATGGGATAAAATGTGCCATTTTGGAAAATCTATCCACTATCACAAAGATAGAGTCAAATCCTCTTTATGTCTTTGGCAATTCCAGTATGAAATCCATGCTGATTTCATCCCATGGCCTCTCTGGTATGGGTAACGGTTGATATTAACCTGCATTCTGTCTTATCCCCTTGGAATGCTGGCAAATTTTGCATCTGTCCACAAATCTCCTGACCTCTGATTGCATCCCTGGCCAAAAGTACGACTCATTCAATTTCGTGAATGGTTTTTCATGGCCAAAGTGTCCTGCCAAACCTCCACTATGTTTCTCCTTTAACAGATTCTCCCTCATGGAGCATTTCAGAATACATAGTTGATTACCCTTAAAGAGTAATCCTTCCTGGATCATATACTCAACCCACTGGCTCCTATCTCTGAGAACTAGATTCTCAGTTGCCTCATACGCCTCTTTGAAATCCTGATCATCTGCGTACATGTCCCTGAGATCATTAAAACCCAATGTTTTGACTCAAAACTTCTGCAACAGTAAACACTTCCTGCTCAAAGCATCAACGACTTTGTTAGCAGTACCCAAAATGTGCTTAATCACAAATGTGAAATTCTACATATACTCGACCCATTTTACATGTCTCTGATTCAACTTCTCCTGTTGAGTCACAAACTGTAATGCCTGATTATCACTATATAAAACAAATTCTTTCGGGATCAAGTAATGCCTCCACTTCTTCAGTGCCTGAATGATAGCATAAAATTCCTTGTCGTATGTGGAGTATTTCACTTTTGCCTCATTCATCTTCTCGCTGAAGTATGTGATCGGCCTGTCTTCCTGACTTAAGACCGCTCCTATTGCAAACTCGATTGCATCACATTTCACTTGAAATGTTTTTCGGAAATACGGCAACACCAAAACCGATTGTTCTGTGATCTTCTATTTCAACAAGTTGAAACTCTTTTCGGCCTCCGCTGTCCAGTGAAAATATTTATGTTGCTTCTTCACTGTATCCAGCATTGCTACGCTCATTCCACTGAAATTCCTGATGAACTTCCTGTAGAAACTATCCAATCCATGAAAACTTCTCACCTCAAATATGTTTCTCGGTGATGGCCAATTCTTAATTACTTCCACTTTCTCCGGATCCATTCTCAACTTATCTGCCGAAATAATAAATCCCAGATAAATGATCTTTGTCTTCATGAATGAATATTTTTTCATGTTTATCAACAACTTCTCCTGTTGTAGCCTCCTCATCACTGTAGCCAAATGCTTCAAGTGTTCGGCCACTGATTTACTGAAAATCAGTATGTCATCCAAATATACGATGAAAAAATTCCCGATGAACTCTTTCAGGACTTCAATCATCAACCTCATAAAGGTACTTGGCACATTCGTCAAGCCAAATGGCATGACTAGCCATTCATACAACCCCTCGTTTGTCTTGAAGGTTGTTTTCCACTCATCACCTTCTCTCATGCGAATCTGGTGATATCTGCTTTTCAAATCAATCTTTGAAAAGTAATTTTTTCCGCTCAAGCAATCCATCAGATCATCCATCCTCGGCAATGGAAATCTATACCTGATGGTTATCATATTGATCGCCCTCGAGTCGGTACACATCCTCCAACCTCCATCTTTCTTCGGGCTGAGTACTGTTGGAACAGCACATGGACTCAAGCTTTCTCTAACCAAACCTTTGTCCATCAAATCATGGACTTGTCTTTTAACTTCCTCATTCTCTTGCAGTGTCAACCTGTACGCGTCTTTGTTTGGAAAACTAGCTCCCGGTATGAGGTCAATATGATGGCTCACACTCCTGACCGGTGGCAACAAATGAGTTAGTTCAACCATGACTATATCAGCAAACTCTTCCAGCAGTTCCTGAATCTCATCTGGCAAATCATCCACTCTTCTGCTAGTCAGAACAATCCTCAGTTTCCTGACCACAAAGAATTGTGGATCCTCCTTCTTCTTCACCTCTGTAAGAAGTTCCTTCCCACTCATGAGAAGTACAGTGTTTCTTACCTCCGGCTTCACCTCCTTATCCTTAATCAAAAGCAACATATGGGTTCTCCCATTTTTTTCCAGGGTATATGTGTTCATTCTCCCATCATGAATCACATTTATGTCGTATTTCCATGGTCTACCCAACAATAAATGACAAACATCCATAGGAATAACATCACACAATATTTTATCATTGTAACCACCTATTTTGAATTCAACTAAACATTGTTTAGTGACAGTTACCTGGTGTCCTTTCTGCAACCAATAAATTATGTACGGGCTTGGATGATCAATCGTTTCCAGCTCCAGCTTTTCCACCATCTCGGTTGAAACGAGATTATCCATGCTACCACTGTCCACGATGACCTTGCACACCCTGTCCTTGGTTTTGCAAGTAGTCCGGAATAATCTGCTCCTCTGGACTGAACTCTCCACCTACTTCTCAGGTGTCAAAAGAGCTTTTCGCATCATAAGCGATCTTCCGCCTTCAGCATCTTCTGCCTCAACATCTCACCTCTGTGCTTCGGTGATGTGAGATTCTCCCATCTCCTTCTTTTTCTCCGGGAATTTGTAAGACTTGTGCCCATTCTTTCCGCATGTGAAGCATGTAATTACTCCACCTCTTCCTCTGCCTCGACCTCTAGTACGAGGAAAAGTGTTTCCATCAGCATAATCTCCTCTCTTCTCATTATGTTGTCCTCTCTGCTCAACATATGGCTGCCCTCGTTGTGAGGTTCCACCTTTTTCAACTTTACCCTGAGGTTTCTTCCATTCCTCCTTGGGCTTATGGTATTTATCCTGGGAAACGACTTTGCCTCTGGGTTGGATTCTACCTCGGCCCCTCTGACCTTGCTTTCGGCTTAGCTTCTCTTCAGCTTTCAGAGCCAATTGATAAGCATCTTCCACCGTTCGGATGGTTAGCATTCTTAATTCATCCTGAATGTCATATCTCAGACCATTCAGATATCTGGAAACCTTCTCATCATTGCTCTCCCGGTGACCTTCTCTGATGTTCAGTCGATAGAACTCCTCAGTGTATTCTTTCACTGTCATCAGCTTCTGCCTCAGGTTCTGCATTCTCCTGAACAAAGTAATTTGATAATCCCTGGGGATGAATTTCGTCTTCATCTTTGCGATCATCCTGTCCCAGCTTTTGATCTTCTACTTTCCCTTGCAGTGTCTGTCAGCTTGTAGCTCATCCCACCACAATGTTGCATGTCCTTTCAAGCGCATAACAACATGCTTGACTTTCTTATTCTCTTCGACTTCTTCATAGCCAAAGTATGTATCTAGAGCTCTAATCCAATCTAGTAGTTCCTCTGCATCCAAGTTTCCCTCATAAACTGGAATGTCCATTTTCGCTCTTGCACCCATCCTGGAAATGGCTTTAATCAAACGCTCGTTTGATGCATCTTCAGCTGCAACTTCCTCTTCATGTTCATCCTCTATCTTTCTTTCGGAATCACTAAGATCCCCTGCACTGGTTGTGCGTCTTTGCGTTATCTCCATGTCTTCGAGTATTGCTCAAAGATCATGCATCTATCTCTCCATTTCTAGATTTTTCCCCTACCTACCTCTTCTCCTCGGCATCTCCCTATCCTTTGTATCAGGATATTTCCTTTCTCTCCTCGATGGCATGATGAATTCTTTTCTCTGCTACAGAAAGAAAAGAACCTTTTTGGTTCTCTGATACCAAACCTGACACAGCCGCACCCTCAGGCACGTCCGCTCTCACAGGATCTTCTCTCTTCTCGGCCTGAAGAACACCAAGGTTCTTATATTTCCCTATCAAGAAATATGCACCCACAGTTCTCTTCTTTGGTCCCCCTTTCTTTGATTGTCATGGAATCAGGACTCACAACTTCGCAAGTCTGATGGTCGATCACTGGGCTCTCGAATCTCTGAGACCCGATGGCCAGTCAACGCTGACTATTCTCTTTACCCTGTCGAAACTTTCCTTATCACGATTTCACTACTCACAATATCGAACACCTTATCTCCCCAACTCCCGATATCCGATGTGCCGAGAATCTGACGCACACGTGCGAGTTGACCTTTCCTCTTCCCATCACTTCTATCGGGACTTCGGGGTTCACGGAATCATGAATCCTGATGTCAATGGTTTCGGGACTTACCTTTCCCCGAACTCCAATACGGCATGCCACCTGTCCTCCACCAACTCCTGTGACCCACACGCACTATCCATCGACTGTCGGGATATCGCGTATCGCGATATCGCAATTCTTGATGCAATAATTTGGAGCTTTGACTCACGAAACCCTGATACTCGATTTACGTGTAGATCCAATGATCCTAGATGAATTGGATCAACGCTCTATCTTTTCTGGGCTTAAACTTTTGGGAATACGCCACTGTATCTACCCTACACATCCAAAATATCTGACGGATCATGGATATTCGTGGATTCTCCTCGGAGAATTCTGTTCGTCCTTCCTTCCTGGAAAAATCTACGAAATGACGAGATGTTCTTCCACAGAACTCGTCACCCTGCGCACAAGCCTGCGACGTTCCTTGAAACCTTCAAGGAACAACTTTCTTGCTTTTTCCTTCAATGAAATTGAAGGCCTATCCCTCCTGAGCTTCCTCATGACCATCAAGTCCTCCTTGGAAACACTCTTTGCACGCACTCCTTGCGACAAACCTTCAACCTCGACGAAGTGTTGAAGTTCCTCGACTCTGTGCACTCCTGCAGCAGTAGTCTTCAATTCCTCTGCTCAGAATTGCAACTCTGAGACTTAACTTGGCCTGTGCACTCCTTTCACAGCTCCTGTGTCCAACTGCACCTTTGAGGAAATGAGAACAAAAGCTATCTCTATTTGAACCCCTCTGTCAACGCACTCCTTGCGGACGATTCGACTACACTCCTTGCAAGAATCCACTGGATCAAATAGAGAAACAATTGAAACTCATTCCTTCACCCTTTCAGACTTCAATTCATACATGAAATCATATACACAACATATAAAAGAAAATGTATAACTGGAAGAAAACATAAATGGAGCATAACATCAATAACATCAACACAACAGAAAACATAAATGGAGTATAACATCAACACACAGAAAACAGACACATAACCATGAATTTGAATCAAATCTTCTTCTATTAATTCAAATATTAGTACATGGGTGTTCTTTTCACAGCTCTTTGCATGCTCTTTCTCTCCTTCTGCTTCAATCAGAATAATGTTACAATGCACAATGAGGGTGTCTATATCTCGTTTCCCTCTTGCGCTCTACAACTGTCTAGTCTAGAATTAAACTCTACCTACTTGCATTAACTATCTTAAATGCCTCCATCTACCTAAGGACGAGAGAAATCTGCTCAAGGTCCATTTACAATGTACAAGTGCACCTTTTCTTAATGACTACATTTAAGATCGTGCAACAATTCCAAAGTGTTTTTCAAAATTTGTGTTGGCGCTTGTCCAGCTGTCCTCCGCTTCCGCGCTGACTCGCTTGATGTGATGGCAATGCTCCTGCATCACTTTTTTGTCCATTCGGGGAGGAAGTCGAATGGGTATATCATACCAACAACTCTATTGCTTCACCATGGAAAAGTGCCATAGGTCGCTGTTCTGATATCCCGGCGAAGCTCCCATTCTGTGAGTTTTCTTTCTGCAATGTTCCATATGGAATCTCCTGTAACTTTTCAATATTCTCCCTCCTCTTACTTGACTTTCTAGCCTTCTTCCCATTAATATTCAAATCGGTCTCTCTTTTTCCATTCTAATTCCTATCTTCTTTTAGCATAGTCAGTGCGCGCTATTGAGATTCTCTCCGGGGTAGTAATTTTTCTTTCTCTGGGACAGGTGCTTCAGTCTTCTGCGAGCCTTGTGAAATTATTTCAGCTTCGACATTTGGGTCTCTAGTGTCAAGGATCTTTGATCTATTCTTTTTTTCTTCAATCAACTGTCCAATATTCTTAGTCATAAAATATTTTAGCTCTTGTCTCTGCTGTTGTAATACCTTTTCTTCTTCCTTCTTTTTGGCTTGATCTTTCTCAATCCAAGGTTTTCCAGGTAACATAGTTAATGGGGCATTGTCCTCAATAAATTTAATAATATCAAAATCTTCTTTAGTCGAAGTTCCATTGATTGTCATAGGTATCCGAGCAAGTTTTCCACATAGGTTTACCAATTTTCCTCTGAAGAGTCCTATTCCTCCTAGTGAAGGAATCATGGCAAGCCTCCCTATATTCATCTTTGTTTCCTCATATAGAACATAATCAATGTCAAAGTCCCCTATCCTTACTTTGATGTATTCCTTTTCTTTAAAGATCTCTGATAATATGACATGTCGGTGTTCATTCAGGGTTTCTTTCATCTGAATTAATACTTTCTCTAATTCTTTCTGAGGTTCTGTTATCTATGGATCTGCCTTAGGGTTCGGATTCATTCCTTCGAGCCTAGAAATCATTCTGGGGAAATCCAATACTTCATGATCCAAATCTTTGCAACAAAGACAACTAGGTCCTCTAGTAGGGAATTCCTTAGCTAGATGTCCCAATTTTCTACAACTGTAACAGAGGGTTAATCCTCTATTTCTATTAAATGATCCCCAACTTATTTTGTACTGCACACCAAGATCATGGTAGCTAGTCTGCAAAAAATGTTTTCTAGGATCCTGCATCCATTTGTTAGTCCAAACATTCTTTCTATTTATAGTTATAACATATCTATCATTATGCTTATCAGATTTATTCATATCAAACTTTATTTCTTCTATTAATTCCCTAGGTTTTAAGTTAGGACCGAATCTATCAAAAATACCTAGATCCATACTTTAGAAACAAAATTTTCCACTTATCTTACTTCTACAGAGCACAAATCTTTCATATCTAAGAACTTTTAACTATTATTATATTTATTAGAGCACAGGTCTTACAGATCTTACCTCTTCTCTGAAGGTCTGACCTTTTTCTTTTAGAAACTTCCACTTTTACTTTTCTTAGAGAATAGAGAGTTCAAATCTCTCTTCTCTTCTTCAAATCTAATCTTCCTTTCTTAAAATATGACCTTTCTTTCTTGGCACAAAGCTTCACAGGTTAAGTAGAACACTGTGCACTAGGGCAACAGATCTACGCACAAAGCTTTCTTTCCACAAAGCTTCTTCTTCTCTAGTTCCCAGCAATCATAGTTTCAGGTCCTGGCAATGAAACCATTTGTTGGAACAGGGGCAGACCCAGGGTTCAACGCTCAAGAGCACACCAACAAAGCCCTAACTACCAGCCCTTTCGGAAACACCTACGATGCAAATGAAGTCTCACCTGAGGTAGAGGGAGTGGTGGTTGCAAGACTCAGGTGTCTGCCACCTTAGCTGGGACACATATATGTGATTATAACACTTAGAGCGCACTTAGGATCAATCATTCATCAATATTTAACCCTTATTATACTTTTCATATAGTGCATAGAATCGCAACATTTACTTAGATCTAAGATATTTCATCACTTAGAAACAATAAAATAGGTCAGATCTAGTGTATTGGCACTAAGCATCTTCACACATATCAGATCAAACATTCATACACATATAAGAAGTGCAAAGCATAAGTATATCTATCTAAATATATGGAAGCACTTAGCAAAGAAAGAGATAAACACATCAAGGTGAAGCACAAATCATCACACATAGATTTACGTGGTTCACCCCCACCTTGGGGCTACGTCCACCAACTCTTCTTATTTATTAGTGTCTTCAATTGGTTATAGCACAAACCCACTCAAAACCCTTAATTCGCATAGGATAGAAGATCTGCCCAGCTTGCCAGATCCTTCTTCCTTGCACTTCAACACAAATCCCTCTCCAACCTCTTACAAAAACTTGCACTTAGCTCTACAAGCCTCTTACAATCATGCACATAGCATCTACAATCTATATCCGATTACATAGATCTAATTACTAGCACTAATCCATCCTCGTTCTTACATTTCCTAAGTATCTATTTATATATTACAAAAGTGGGCCTAAGCATGGGTAAACCCATGGGCCAACATCCCTTTCCCATTGCATTAACCCAAAACCCTAAAAGGAGCCCAAAAGTGGACCGAGATCACGTAATATCTGCTTCGCCTGGCGCTCCATATTTGACAGGCTGTCGAAGTCCCAAAAATGGTCAAATATGACCAAGTGTTCCTCAAAACTTGGTCAAGGGACAACACCAAACCTTCTTGTACTTGATAACAATGTTTTCCATCATGGAAGGCCTCATCATGCTTCTACAATCACAAGCTACATGTCCATAGTTGTGGCATTTGTAACATTCAATATTGTAGGGGGGCACATAAATATATCTTGCTTGAACATATCTTCCGTACGCTTTGCAAGATATAGCTTTATCTCCAAAGTTGTTACAAGTAAAACAATAACCAAGAAATAAAATTTGATACCTGGAAGCAAGTGATCCTCCTTGTGATGAAGTCCTTCTGAATTCATGCCTTAGTTGATCATGATTTTCTCTTCTTCTATTTCCTTCACCATGATTGAAGCTTCTTTGATGCCTTGAGGTAGAAGATATTCTTGGAGATACACCTCTTCTGCATTCATTCATTCCCATTGATGATTGTTGATTATGCATTCCTATGATTAGATAATCTTCTTATTAAATGATCTCCATTACCTGAATGTTTTCCTTTGAAGGATTGCATTCTTCCCTTTTGATGGGATCTCTAATGACTTCTGCATAGCTATTTTTTCCTTCTTCTCTTTCTGTAGTTATGGAGCTTGAACCCTTCTCAATATGAGTTTGTTTGTATCCTATTCCATACTTGTCATTGCATGTCCTTTGACTATTGATGATTTCATTCAATATTTTGGTGTTTTTACCAAAGTTTTGTCGAACGTCCTTATTATGAAGTTCTTTTCTTAGTAATACTATTTCAACTTCGAAAGACTCGTTTACTTTTTTCTTTTCCTCCAACTGATTTTTTATTGTTTCTTGAATTACTTTGGCTTCTTCTAGTTAGACTTTTAAATTTATGATAATCTGTTGGATTTTTTTAGAATTTTTGTTAGGGTTTTGAGAACTTTCTTTTATCTTAATAAATTCTTCCTTGACGGAATTTTTTTTCTTCTTTTTCCTTTTTATGTCACTCAAAACGCTGATTAGTTCTACCTCAATATCCACTTCTCATTCTTCATAATATTCTTTGTCATTTTCAAGGTTTCCTTTTTGATTTTCCATTACCATGAAGAGAACTATTTCTAAGTCATTGTTACTATCATTATCCTCATCAGATGAGGAACTGTCATCTTTTGAGTAGAGGATTTTCTTGAAGATTTTTTTTTTATTTTCTTTCTTGTTTCCCTTTGATATTTATTTTCTTTCTTGGGAACTTCTTCTTCATCACTATCTAAATTATTAGAATAAGGACATTTAGCAACAAAATGACCAATTTTACCACAATTAAAGAACTTTAAGGGAATCTTGCCTTTGTGCTTTCTAGTTCCTTTCTTAAACCTCCTCACGAAGTTGGTTATTTTTTCATCTTTACCTTAATCATCGCTGCAACAAGAGCTTTACTTTGACTTTTGTTTATTCTTTCTTATCTTCTTGGATTCTTTGAAAGTTGCTTCCTTCTTGGATGGATTATCCTATTCTATTCTCATTTCATAATATTTAAGTATTCCATGTAGCTCATCCATGCTCAATGAAGCAAGATATGCTCTTTCTTATAAGGCTAAAATCTTAGGGTCAAATCTCATTAGAAGATACCTTAGTACCTTTTGAACAGTTACTAGTTATTTAATTTCTTCTCCCAATACTTTCATATATTTCACTATTTCATCATTTGGAATAAAATAAGTTGTAATATATCCATATTCCTTCATTTTAAATTGTTCAAATTGACCTATATAATTTTGAAGCTTTCCCCCTTTGACTTTTTCATATTCTCCATAAACATTTTGAAGTTTTTCCTGAATATCCTTTGCATAATCACAATGCATAACCTTGACATATGTTCAATCAACAAGGCCATTCATAATAGAATTCATAGCCTTCTAATTTTTTTCACAAATTTTCTTTCCATCTCTATCTGTTGGGGGAGTGGAAGGTGTCATGTATTTTTCTACTACTACTTTCCAGACATCAAATCCCTATGCTTGCAAAAATGTCTTCATCCTTATGCTCCATAAGGCATAGTTATGACCATCAAATATTGGCATTGGATTCTTAGTGCACTCCATGATATACCTTCTAGTGGTTAGACTTCTCCTGAAGAACATTCTATCAAACCAATTGTTGGAATATTCACCAATACTTAGAGGGGGGGGTGAATTAGTATGGAGTACTTTTTACCATTTTTAACCATAACATGTAAGCATTAAGTTGTCAACAATTTATAACCGATGATTGCATTCAATATAGCATCAACATATAACCACAGATACATAGTACATAAGAGTTTTACGTGGAAACACAAATGGCATAAAACCATGGAACTCTTTGTAATATATATCTTGAATATTACATCCACATGAAGCACTAAATTCCAAAATTCTCCAGCACCAACAGGAAGGAGGCACCATCCCTTTTTTATAGGCTCCAACCAAAAGGAAGGTACAACTCCCTAAATCCTCCAACTCCAAATAGAAGGAGGATCCAACCCCCTAGTTTACATGCTCCAACATAAAGGAAGCTCCAACTCTCTAGATTTTCCATCTCCAGCTAGTAGGAGGCTCCAACCCCCTAGTTTACATTCTCCAACCCTAAGGAAGATCCAACTCCCTACATTCTGTAGCCCAACTCGAAATACGATCCAACGCCCTTTCCTTTCCCCTTCCTCCCTCTCGAAAATATAAATGAGAGAATCAACATATCATTGTTACCGTCACTGATACTGATACATCATTATCATCAAATATGGTTCAACCACATAAATATTATGCCAAAATTACCAATAAAATTCCCAAATCATATTCCCAAGATAATCAAGATATGCATCAAAACATGTACCAAAGGCCTCTAAGATATTCCTTAAACATGTGCCAAAGTTTCAATACATGCCTCAAAACATGTGCCAAAATATCCAATATATACCTTAAACCATGTCCCAAAGTATCCAAGATATACCTCAAACCATGTGCCAAAATATCCAAGATACAAGCCTCAAGCATGTGCCAAAGAATTCCTTAACTATGTTCCAAATAATTCCTTAAGAATGTTCCAAACCATCCAATATATGTGTCAAATCATATGCCATAACCTCCAAGATATTCCTCAAGCATATACCATAACCTCCAATAAATGAGCCTCAAAACATAGAGAAAAACATACCTTTCAACATCTGAAAACCTGGTGCACAAGATCATAGATCATCAAACCTTCCTTAACTTCAACATCAAGAGAATAGAACCTTCTTCAAACTTTTCTTAGGCTCATGGGACTAGACCGTGAAACAGGTGAGACCTCACGTGACGATACCAGGACAACCAGTGGGGGCCTCACGGGACACCCTATACTTGACCCATGGGGGTCAACTTAGATAGGATTTCCCAGAAACCCTTTTCACATATGCAACTTTGAAATCTTCGTCCTTCGCACTACTCCACTACTTCACTTTCACTGAGGGATTATACACTTGTTGGATCAAAATGAGAGGCTCTTTTATGGATATTTATACCTTTTGAAGTGTTTATTAAGGTTTGTTGTTATTTATGTCAACCCTTGAAGAAAGTATGGTAGAAAAAAGGTTTGGGTACTGGACCCAAGGTTGTTTCATGTATAATGGTATCATTTTTATTTATTTGAAGCTAATACTATTATATATGGATAGTACATGTCATGTCATTTCTGGTGGTATGTGGAATGTCGCATAACTTCTCACGGTTTGAGAGTTATGGCCTTATGAAGTTGGAGGACAATCATATGTTGGCTTGAAGCCCCAAAAGGTCAAAGAAGTTAAAGAGCTTGAAAAAAAGAAATTATTATTTGAATGATAAAGTAAAGTGACAAAGTCAAGAAGGATTATTTAAATAATAAAGTGAAGTGACAAAATCAAAGAAGATTATTTAAATGATAAAGTGAGGTGACAAAGTCAAGGAGGAATATTTAAATGATAAAGTAATGGAGAAATTTTTAATTATGGAAAGTGGTTAACCCTAAAAATGAGGAAAATATGTTAAGTGACCTATAAATGGGTTAAGTGACCTAGAAATTGGTTAAGTGACCTAGAAATGGGTTAAGTGACCTAGAAGATGGAGAGTATAAATAAGAGGCAAGACTCTCTCATTTTACATTACACTTGAGAATATTGAATATCTATAGGTGACTAAGGTAAACAAAGGATATCTAAGCTGAATGTTAGAGGGAAGGTGAATAAAAGTGGGTTGGAATTCAAGGGAGGATAAATTCTTTTGATGATGCTTTCTAAGGTATGTTATTTACAGGTCATATCACCATTTTCACAATAACTTGTTTTCTAGAATGATTATGTAATGATCCCAAGCCAAATTCTTTCTTGGAATCACTAACTACTACTGATTTATTGAGTTATTAAGTGCATACAAGATTCATCAACACATGGAGATCACAATATATTCAAG
>ML799249.1:27215-70400 GCA_009831015.1 Picea engelmannii
AGCCACATGCAACATGCATGCATCTTAGGAAATTTTTTCTATTGTGGAATGCATGATGACTTCATGTAGATTTCTCACTTTAGTTTAAACCACATATTTGACCTTTTTCTTATTATTAGCAACTTTGACTTTAGTTAACTGTTGCAAGTGGGAAAGGTTTATTTTTTACTTGAGCATGCACATGGAAATCCCAACCTAGTGCACATTACTTCTCATGTGGAGAGTCCTATATATTGTACTAATTATCAAGGATTAATACAATGTGATTAGAGTTGGTTTCTTAGTCTCTTATGTGTAAAGATTGATTCTATTTTTCTCTCTCCTCTCTCTTTTGCAATTATCTAGTGTAGTATTTCCTTCTCACAATTAGGTTTAATCCTACTCTAGGGAAGGATTCCTAAACCAGAATAAGGTTTAACCAACACAATAACACTCAGGTCAAGGTGCCAACTGCTCCAAATAACCTACAGTCTCTCATTCCCCACAACTTGTCCCACCCCAAGAAGTGTGCCCCTTCTCTACTCCATGATCATTTGGCTGCCCCACTTCCCTTTAGAGGCTTCAACAACAGGCTATACAGAAAGTCTCAAAGCCTTGTATCTATTGCAAAACAACCAGGGAATAATTTTTAGAATTTCTCTCACCCAAAGAGAATGCACAAGGGCCTAACAACTTGCTTCTTCAAAGTGCACACAGACTTGACAACCTGCTTCTTTGACTTCAATTATCCAGGCTTACTGGTTACTAAAGAGCTTCCAAATATCCTAATTACAAGTACGAGTCAGGATGTCAAGGAGGGTACAAATGGAAAGAGTCAAAAAATGAGCATGATGAGTGATGATTGGAAAATGTACAAAGTTCTTACTTTTTATATGCATGTTCCTAAATTGACATTATTCGTGTTGGGAACTACACGCCCCCCACCTAGAGGTATGTTCCTTCTTCTTAGGAACTTAGGATAGACATGAATATATCCCATAAATTAGACTTTAGGAAATATTATTATAATATTTCTTTGGCTTAAGCCCCTCTTCCTAGACCCTTAGCCCCTTTTCCCTCTAGTGGAGTTTTAGGCCCCCATACCCTTTTTTTTGGTTGGTCTGCAACAATGATGTATTTTGATTAATATCTGACTGTGATTACATATTACAATGATAGGATTGCTATCCTTTTAGTATTATGGCTCTCCAAACTAATAACCACACATGCACTTTGGCCTCAAAACATATTTACAATGGCACTCTAGCCCAAAATATTTTAGATCACCATCATATATGTACATTTATAATTGCAGTTCAACGAACTAGGGGTATAACATTCCCCTCCACTTTATTTATGCACTATCCTTGGTACAATATATACACATGTACAATCAAAATTTTCAAAAATATTCAAAAAGATGCGGGTACTATGCATGCATAGCATCTTCATGCTCCTAGGTTGTATCCTCAGGACCGCAATAGGTCCACTAGACCTTTACTAGCCCTATTGCTATATTCCAGAGAAACTTGACCTTCTGATCCAATATGCACACTGATTGTACTCGAAATTCTCCATCTTGTTGCACCTGAATCACATTCAAATCAATTATATGTTTGACATCATGTACATACTTTTTAAGAAAATACACATGGAATATATTATGAATGCACATGGATGCAAGTAGTGTAAGCATGTATGCAATGAGACCAATGCTTTCCAAGATTTTAAAGGGTCCACAATATCTCACCTCCAATTTTACACAGTTCCCCAACTTCAAGGAACTTCTCTTGGCCTTCACTTTTAAGAACACATGGTCACCCACTTTAAATTCTCTGTGATTTCTGCCTTTATTTGTGTAGATTTTCTTTCTTCCTTGGGAATCCTGTAAATTATTCTTTATCTTCACCATATTTTCTTCCATTTCCATGAGTAACTCTGGACCAAGCACTTATTTTTTTGTTGGGTTGTCCCATCTTACTAGCATACTGCACTTTCTTCCATATAATGCTTCAAATGGGATAATATTTAAATATGCATGATATCCATGGACCATTATTATAGTAAACTTCAACTAAGTGAAAATAAACTTCTCATTTTGATGGTTTATCCATCACATATATCCTTAGTATATGCTAAATCACCTTATTGACCCTCTCTCTTTTCCCATCTGTCTCTAGATGATATGTTGTGTTAAAGTTCATATTTGTCCCAAATCCTTTGAATAATCCTTTCCAAAATTTTGATATGAACTTGGGATCTCTGTCATAAACAATTTCCTTAGGCACACCATGAAGTCTGGTAATTTCCCTCATATAAATATTTGCAATGTTAGCTTCCTTGTGAGTTATCTTCACTGGAATAAAATGGTCAACTTTAGTAAACTTATCCACCACCACCAAGATGGAATCATGTTTCTTGGTTTTTTGGGAAGCCTGGTGATGAAATAAATTTTCACCATTTCTCATTTCCACTCAGGAATGGGAAATGGTTGTAGCAAACCAGCTGGATGTCTATGCTCAACGTTAACCTTATGACATTCTAGACATCTAGTGATGTAATCAACCACCTCCTTCTTCGTCCTGGGACAAAAATATTGTCTCTTTACAGTTGAAAATATCTTCTGGTATCCAAGGTGCCTAGCATAAGGCACATTGCACATCTCTTTCAACACCAAAATTTTCATCTCTTGGAAATTAGGCACATAAACTATGCCCCTATACATGAGGATTCCATCCTCTCTGTTGGCACAGGGGTAGACCCAAGGTTCAACGCTTAACAATGCACCAATAAAACCCTGACTACCAGCCCTTTCAGAAACATCTGCGACACGGGAGAGGTCTCACCTAAGGTAGAAGCAGGGGGGGTTACAGGACGCAAGTGTCTGTAACCAAGCTGGGACACAGATCTGTGATAATAACACTTCACAGGGTATTTTGTTAACACTTAGGAAGTGACATACATTAGTTCATTAACCTTATGAAAATCGTAGAACATAATCTAAGATAGATCTAGCGTAGTAATAACAGAATAGTATGCACCTTAAACACTTCGCATTTAGCACTCTGAATCAAATCTAGCTTTCTAACATAAGCAATGCATTTAAGTACACATACATATTCATTACACGTCTAATCTAAGCACTAAGAAAAATATAACATAAAACATTGCATAAAGAAAACCATAAGACACCAGATATACATGGTTCACCCCAGTGTGGGGCTATGTCCACCAACCACTGCACCTTCTTTATTATGTGCTCAAATATTACATTCATTCACTCCCGTGCACTAAGCCACAGAGTTAAGCTTCGCACTAGATAATATATCTACGCACTGAGCACCAAATCCTCCTTCAAAAAATAGGTCAGGGAACAAAGCCAACCCTCTATTGAGCACAAATCCTTAACACACATGCATTCCCTTGCACGAAAATACTTGAATTACTTTCACTTAGCTCCAAAAAATTACTAATTCTACCATACATTCTTCAAGGGCAGACCCAGGGTTCAATGCTTAACAATGCACCAAAAAAACCCTAACTATTGGCCCTTTCGGAACACCTATGACGCAAGCGAGGTCTCACCTGAGGTAGAAGCAAGGGGGGTTACAGGATGCAGGTGTCTGTAACCAAGTTGGGACACAGATCTGTGATAAAAACTCTTCGCAGGGTATTCTATTAATGCTTAGGAAGTGACATACATTAGTTCATTAAACTTATGAACATCAGAAATCATAATCTAAGATAGATCTAGCACAGTAATAACAAAATATTATGCACCTTAAACACTTATCACTTAGCACTCTGAATCAGATCTAGATTTCTAACATAAGCAATGCATTTAAGTAACACATACATATTCATTACACATCTAATCTAAGAACTAAGAAAAATATAAAAGATATAACATTGCATAAAGAAAATCATAAGACACCAGATATACGTGGTTCACCCCAGTGTGGGGCTACGTCCACCAACCGCTTCACCTTCTTTATTATGTCCTCAAATATTACATTCATGCACTCTTGTACACTAAGCCACATAGTCAAGCTTCGCACCAGACAAGAGATCTGTGCACTGAGCACCAGATCCTCCTTCCAAAACTAGGTTAGGGCAAAGAGCCAAACCTTTATTGAGCACAAAGCCTTAACACACATACATTCCATTGCACGAAGCTACTCGAATTACTTTCACTTAGCTCTGAAAAAATACTACTTCTACCATACATTCTTCTTTTATTTATACTTTTACAAACCCTTACAATAAGGCCTAATCATGGGTAAACCCCATGGGTCAACATCCCATAAACCCATTACAAAAACCCTAGAAAACCCCTTACTAGGTCCACATAGCCCACAGAATTAGGTGAGATCCGTGATCTCAGCTCTGCCTATGCGCTCCTTCTTCGAACAATGTGTTGAATTTCAAAAGTGGTCCAAACCTAACTAAGTTTTCCTCAAAACTTGGTCGATGGCCAACAGGCCCCCAACACTCACATGTGACTCATCTTGAGTCACTCAGGTCTAGACAATGCTGCTTTGAAGGCCTCGAGCTTAACTCGAGCTGCCTCGACTTGCTCCTTTACCTGAGCCTCCTACTCAACGAGCTCTTGGATCTCCTACTATATAACAGGCCCTTCCAGGCGTTGTTCTACTATTGCGACCACTTGGTCCAATTGCGAGACCTATCCATCAATCTCTTCGAACAACTTGTAGGCTTCATCCTACACAGGTTGTAGCTTCTGCGTGGCTTCCATTACCTTTACCTGGAGGGAAGTGATCTTCTATTGTATTGTGCGCTACTCCTGGGATCTCTTCATTCTTTAAACTACAGTGAGCAGCTTCATCTACACCTGTATGGAAAATGCATGTTGTTGTGCCTCCTATAACTGCGCTTCCATCTTTCTTAGCTTTGGATCCTCAACAAGATGTTCATATGTATGTGCGCTTTTATCACTCAGTTGTTTGCACTTTGAGGCGAGGTCCCTTATCCTTACTAATGTTTTCTTAGTGATTTCCTCCCTTTGGTCACGCACCTCCAGTCGATTGATTGGTACTGCTTGGGCCTCCAATTCTCTTATCCTAGCTTGAAGTTGCTAGAGGGTCTCAACGAGCTTCACTACTTGAGCCTCGAATGACTCCTGGTCCCCCTGTGCCAAGCCTGGCATAGAGTGACATTATTTACTCACTATTTCTTTGACCATGGCCCGCTCTGCAAGAAACTACTCCTTTTCTCTCTGTAGTTGGGATTTTTCCTCTTAGAGCTTCGCCTGAAGCTCTGGTTTCTCAGTTTCCTGCGCTACTACATTTTCCTATGCTGCTCTTAATTGTGCTAGGACTCCATATTTCTCTTGTTTCAAGGATTTTGTAGCCTTCTCCTTCTCTTCCTGGACTCTCTGAATTCGAGCTTCTGTCGCATCTGCAAGTCTTCTCAATTGGGCTGGTTCATCCCCCAATTCTACAATATGTGAAGAGGAAGGCGTAGTAGGTATTGCACGGACCAAATGAACAACTTGTTGTACTTCCTTCAATTCCTTTTCGATCCTTCCATATAGCTCCTCCTGCTTCTCTCCATATCTCTGCAATATGTCCTCGAAAGCATCCTCCATAGATCCGTGGACCAAATTGATGTCGTCCTCCATGAGCATGGCCTCTAACTGGGGCTTATTAGCGTGCGTCTTCTTCCTTGCTAAAGGTTTATTTGGAGAAACCTTCCTCTTCGGTGGTGTTACTGTCCCAACAAGGGGATCCTCTAGTGTAGGGGTGGTGGCTTCGCCTCCTCCTTGCCCTTCTTCTCCTTCATTTCCTCCTCCCTTCTGTTCTTCTTTGTCTTCTCCTCCTTGGAGTGAGTGAGCCATACCCGTTAACTTTAGAAGAATTTTCCTCCTCATCACTCTCTATATCCTGGACTTCTTTATGCTTTTTCTTCTTCGTCGTCCCACTGGACTATCCAACATGATCAAAATGGGTGACTATGGGGCTTCCTATGGTGTTGGTGTCGGAGAGTTATGCATTAACGACAGGTACAAGAAATTCCTCCAACCACTCCTTTGTAATTTTCTCCATGTCTTCATATGACAGCTTGTAGTACGACTGTAGTTCTTCCTGGTTCTCATCTCGATGTTCAGTGATGTAGATAAAATGAGGATCTACGTGGAACTTTTCTATTGGTTGGTACTAGTGTAGGGTGCACGGTGTCATGCATGGGAATGATTCAATGGAAACCTTTAATTGATGATAGTATGCATGAAAGATAGCGTTGGACTGCCATTGCTTCGTCATGTCGTTGGTGTACCACAGATTTGAAAATGGAGCAGCCAACGAATCCGAGGATTAGATCTCTGGGAAGGTGGCTCCTTCAGGCATTTTCCAAGAGACAAATGTGATCAAAATGATCAGCCAGTTTTAATGGAATTCATACCCCAAATCCTGGGCTTCGCGGCAATATTTCTCCATCTCATTGACCATTTAATTCACCCAGTTCATCTGCATGCTCTCCACACATTTTCCTGTGAGGTCTACCACGAACCCAGTGACCTATGTGGGCCAATGTTTTCTTATGTTCTTTCCAGCTATGAGTTGGTAAGTGAGGTGCACTGTGCCATCCTGTATAGAGGCTACCTTGTAACCTCACTTTCCTTTTTTGACTTCTCTGTAAGCTTCCTTTATGCGTTGTGTCAAGGAACGGTCTAAAGCCTTCCCTAGATAAAACTACTGAGGGTCAGGTCCCTTCACGCTTAAGCCTGTGGTCCAGTGGCTCAACGCTAAATCTACGATAATCCTTTTGTCGAGCCACAAGTATCCGCCATCATAGAACGACAGGAGGAGTTTAACGCAGGCGTTAACCTCCTGGTAGAGGCCAAAATGGTGAATCTTCATCACATTCAGCACGGTGGACTTCGCCATCCCATTAATCCATGGCTGGGAGATGAGGATAGGACTCTTCCCATTTGACTTCGTCAAGTAGCAGTGGGGTGCCAACATAGCATAGTTCTTTCGGTCTCCTAGATTGAAGTTGTTGTTCTTTAATAGCGGGATTTGTCCTAACTGACTCTCGACTACACGTATACCTTTCGTAATGTATGTAGTGAACACGAGGTACTCAAAATATCAGGGAATGCTATCGTGGTTAACAAAACCAGCCAAAGGTGGGATATACTCGGGTAGGATTAACGGGATATGCTTCGCAATAGCCAGATCATCGTGGTTCTTACTTCGCTTCTTAGTCACGGGGTTAACACGGCCATAGCGACGTCCAGTCAAAGGGGAAGCTTGCAGTCCCCTACTTGATGATGCATGGACACCTTCAGATATCAGTCTGTCGGCCATTATCTTCTTGAGGAATTCCTCGACAGACTTCTCTAATTCACTAGGTTCAGCCGACGTTCTCACTTTTAAACAAACAGGTCGGGGTAAACAAACAGATAGTTGGGGTAGACAAATGAATGATGAGGTCTAGCTTCAGATAACATAGCTTGAGACTTGGATAATCCTCTATTTATCTCAATCAATCACGAGTAGAAAAAAGTGGTCCCGACACAGCGTCCGACGAGTTAAATAAGCGGGGCATCATAATGAATTATTCCAATAGCTAGGAATGCTTCCATCAATTTGAATCTGTCCGTTATGGCGCAGTATCATCATCCAAAAGTGGTCCATCATCCCATTAATTCATTTTATAACCATATCAGAGCGTCATTCTAACGGTCGGGGAGCCTCCAACGATCATATAACTTCGCTAGCGTGAAGTCCCATTTTGTGCGATCCTGCTGTTCCAGCGAGGTTCAAATCCCATGAACCTGCGAGGTTCTTGTCTGTGAAGTCTTCCATCTGGGTTATGTAGCTGCTTGTATCTTTTCTAACTTAGATTTATTTTTATTGAGCTTCCTTGCCTTCTTTCCTATGATCTAAGTCTCTCTATCTGTTTCTGGAATCCTCTTTCCATTTTTATTCTTATCTTCCCCTAGCGTAGTGACTTCGCACTACTTAGGTGCCCTCGAAGGGTCTGAAGTTAATATCCCCTTTCTTAACACTTCCTGGTTGGATATATATTTTTCTTAAATAGATAGGTCCTTCAAACCTTCTTGCACTCTTTCAACCTTGATAGCTAATTTTATTACTTTCTGTTCCTCCTGCGTTGTTACTTCGTTCTGTTGCTTCGACTTATCCTCTCGTTCTTCTATTAGTCGATCTATTTTTCTAGATATGAAATCAATTAGTTCTTTCTTTTTCTTTTTTGTAGCTTCTTCCTCTACTTTCCTTCTGATATGATCCTTCTCAATCCAAGTCTTACCTAACAAAAGTGGGAAGGGGGTGATGTCCCCAATAAACTTAATGACTTCAAATTCCTCTTCAATCGATGTTCCATGAACGATAATAGGTGTATTAGTAACTCTTCCACATAGGTTATCATCTTTCCCTTAAAAAATCCTATCCTTCCCAATGAAGGTATCACAGTAGGATTTCCCAAAATTTTCCAAGTTCCTTCTGTCATAATATTCACTTGTGTTTCCTCATCCAATACACAGTATATGTCAAAGTATTCTATTCCTGCACTTATACGTTGTTTTTCTTTCATGATCTATGGTAAACTAACATCTTTGTGAACATCCATTGTTTCTTCCAACTGTAATAACGTAGTTTGATCTTCCAATGATTCTTTATCTTTATTACTCTCTAACATTCCCTTGGTCTCTTGACTTCCTTCATAGTTTTCTTGTCTTATGTTCATCCTTTCAACTTTAGCAATCATCCTTGGACAATCCTCAACTTCATGACCAATAATATTACAACAAAGACAAATAGGATATGCGCCAGGGCATTCCTTAGCAAGGTGTTCTAGTCTTTTGCAATTATAGAACAATGTCAATCCTCTTTTTCTTTTAAACATTCCCCAACATTTTTTGTACTGTGTACTAGGATCATAGTGTTGGATCTGCAATCTGCAAAAAACAATTCTAGGTTCCTGCATCCACTTATTAGTCCAAAAACTCTTTCTATACATAGGAATAACATATCTTTCTTTATTTCCATTAAATTTTCTCATATCGACTCTTTCTTCCCACTCCACCCTAGCCTTCAGACTAGGAAAAAATTGATTAAACATACTTGAATTCATGCTTTTGAAACAATTTTTTTTCACTTATCTTTCTCTTGTTAAAGCACAAAGCTTTATCTGTTTTAAGATCTTACCTATTTTCTTCAGATAATATATATTTCTTAGCACAAAGCTTCACAATTCAAGTAGAGTACTGCGCACTTCAGCAGCATATCTACGCACAAAGATTCTCTTTTCTTTACTTCAGTTCCCAACAATCACAGTTTCAGGTCCCGACAACAGAACAATTTTTTGGCACAGCGGCGGACCCAGGGTTCAACGCTTAACAACAAACCAAAAAAACCCCAACTACCGACCCTTTCGGCAACACCTACGACACAGGCGAGGTCTCACCTGAGGTAGAAGCAGGGGGGGTTACAGGACGCAGGTGTCTGTAACCAAGTTGGGACACAGATCTGTGATAATAACACTTCACAGGGTATTCTGTTAATGCTTAGGAAGTGACATACATTAGTTCATTAACCTTATGAACATCACATAACATAATCTAAGATAGATCTAGCATAGTAATAACAAAAGATTATGCACCTTAAACACTTATCACTTAGCACTCTGAATCAGATCTAGATTTCTAACATAAGCAATGCATTTAAGTAACACACACATATTCATTACACATCTAATCTAAGAACTAAGAAAAATATAACAGATATAACATTTCACAAAGAAAAGCATAAGACACCAAACATACATGGTTCACCCCAGTGTGGGGCTACGTCCATTATTATGTGCTCAAATCTTACATTCATTCACTCCTGTGCACTAATCCATAGAGTCAAGCTCCACACCAGACAAGAGATATGTGCACTGAGCACTAGATCCTCCTTCCAAAACTAGGTTAGAGAATATATCCAACACTCTATTGAGCACAAAGCCTTAACACACATACATTCCCTTGCATGAAGCTACTCAAATTACTTGCACTTAGCTCCGAAAAAATACTACTTCTACCATACATTCTTATTTTATTTATACTTTTACAAACCCTTACAATAAGGCCTAATCATGGGTAAACCCCATGGGCCAACATCCCATAAAACCATTACAAAAACCCTAGAAAACCCCTTATTGGGTCCACATAGCCTGCAAAATTGGGTGAGATCTGTGATCTCTGCTCCGCCTAGGTGCTCCTTCTTCAAATAATGTGTTGAATTTCAAAAGTGGTCCAAACCTGACCAAGGTTTCCTCAAAACTTATTCAAGGGACAACACTCCCTTAGCTCATACTCATGATTTTTCTGTTGCAAATTACCTTGCTACAATTTTTCGTTTGTCCCCGTATAATGCTGATCTAATTTTGCAAATTCTAAAATGATGTATTTTAAATAATATTTGTACATGCTAATGGATGTACCATGTATCTCATGCATGTTTCTACTGAGTGAATCATCCACCTTATTCTCTTTTCCTTTGATATGTTTTATCTCAAAGTCATAATCACTGAGAAATTGCATCCAACCATCTACTTTGATTGGCATTCAAAGTTGGTTCTCCAAATAAATATTTCAAGCCACTATGGTCCGTCCTCAGCTCAATTTTTTTTCCCATGAGGCAGTGTCTCCACATCTTCAAGGCATGAACTATGACTATGAATTCCAAATCATGAGTGGCACAATGTCTCTCATTCTCTTTTAACTTTCTTGACTCATAACATATCACATTCCCATTTTGACTAAGGACTCCATAAAGTCTTTCCTTGCATGCATCAATGCACACAATAAAGTATTCATTCGGATAAAAAATCCTCAATATTGGTGCACTTGTCATCAATTTCTTCAAGTTATGAAAAATTCTTTCACAATCAAGGGTCCATTCAAATCTCATACCCTTCTTTTGCAAAGATTTGATTGGGTGTACAATCTCTGAAAATCCCTCAATAAATCTTCTATAATATCTTGCTATCTTCATGAATGATCTCACCTTTGAGACTTTCTTTGGTACTAGCCATCCCTCAATGGATCTTATATTTTCTAGACCCAGTTTTATCCCTTTCTTTGAACTAATATGGCCCAAGTAATGTATTTTCCTCTGATAGAATGATCACTTGCTCAACTTTACATACAATTGGTGCTCCTTCAATACTTGTAGCACCATCCTCAAGTGTTTCTCATGCTCTTATTTAGACTTATATTATATAAGAATGTCATCCAAGAAAACAATGACAAACTTATCCAAGTGATTTACGAAAATACCATTCATCAAACACATAAAGATAGTTGATGCATTTGACAACCCAAATGACACCATTGTGAACTCATAATGGTTAGACCTTGTTCTAAAGGCTATATTGTTGATATATTACTCTTTATATTTCACCTGATGATAACCTAATCGAAGTTCAACCTTGAAGAATATCTTTGCATCCTTCAACGGATCAAAAAAACCATCTATCCTTGGAAAATGATACTTGTTCTTCATAACCACCTTACTCAACTACTTGAAGTAAATGCAAAGCCTCAAGGTACCATCCTTCTTTTTCAAAATAATATTGGGGAACCCTAATGAGACACACTTGGGCATATATACCTGTTCTTCAATAGCTCCTCAAGCTGCATTTGCAACTCTTTCAACTTTGGTGTACTCATCCTATAAGGAGTCTTGGACATTGGGGCTACTCCAGGAATCAAATTGATAGAAAATCAATATATCTCTTGGGTGTAAGCCTTGGTATTTCTCCAAATACATCCTCAAAATATTTCAATACTACATAGTCTTCAATGCTTGACACTTTATCATTGGGTGTCTCCTCCGTATGTGTTGTAAATATTTCACATCCTTTCTTGTAGCTTTTCTTCAGCTGCAAGGTTGAAAATTCTCTAATAGTTACTACCCTTTGAATACCCTGAATTGTTCTCAAATTCCCTTCTTCATCCAAGAAAGTAAATTCTTTGTTGTAACAATCTAGGAAATCATGATGCTTTTCCAACCAATTCATACCAATTAGGGAATCATATGAACCCAATGGTATGATATTCAAATCTTCCCTTGTGCATAGTCCCTTCATGTCCATTAGACATGTTATAAAAACATGATCATAGAGAAATAAAATAAAACATATGTGGAAATAAAGCATAGAAGATACACAATACAATAGAGGCACATATATATGCGGTTCACTCAATGTGGGTTGTGTCCACCAGAGAAATTTCCAGGTCCTTCCTTTATTATTATCTAGCAAATGAAGGGATACAACCTATAACACACTCATTGTAACTTCCTCTTCTTTCTCTCATAGTATCCTCTCTCAGAATACAATATTCACTCTCATCTACAACTGCAATACAATTCCCTCATACATAAAATAAGGTTTCCTTCTAGGGAAAAAATCCCTAACATAACTTCTACCTTCATATTTGCAACCTTATAATGAATGGTCCATATTGACTACATAATTACAATCATGTATCCTATAGTTTCTTTGAATCATATATAAAACACTTGCATATGAATTAGGAAGGTAATCAGACTCCACAACCAACAATATCCCATTTGGAAACTGATCACAAAAAATCCACTGTTGTTGTACCTGTTGGACTATGATCCACCTTGGACCTGGAAAATTTCTCATCTTCACCTTCATGCTTGAAGGCCAATTGAAACTAATCAGGAACTCAGTTTCTCCATGGTTACTGCTTTTGTTAATATTTCTGCAGGATTCTAGCTAGTGTGTATCTTTTACAACTTCAATTTTCCATCTTCCATAACAGATCGCATGAAATGGTACCTGAGTTGTATATGTTTAGTATTATAAATGAAGGTTGAGTTCTTTACAATATGAATGGCACTTTGGCTATCACAATACAACTTTCTATTCTCTTGTTTCTTTCCCAATTTCTCCATAAACCTCTATAACAAAATCATCTCTTTACTAGCCTTTGTAGCAACAACATACTCTGCTTCCATTGTTGAAAGTGCAACAACCTTTTGCAGTTTTGAAATCCAACTTACTGTTGTTCCAACTACAGTAAAAACATACCTTGTGGTGCTCCTCCTACTATCTTTATCACCTTCCATATATGATTCAACATATCCATGTAGAAAAATGTTTGAACCTTCAAAACATAAGGCATGAGTAGAAGTACCTCTCAAATACTTGAGAATCCACTTTACTTCCTCCCAATGTTATTTATCTGGATTTTTCATATACCTACTCACAACTCCCACTGCATGTGCAATATATGGTCTTGTGCACACCATCACATACATCAAGCTTCCAACTGCTAATGAATAAGGGATCCTGGACATATATTTTATCTGCTCTTGTGTCTTGGGACACATTTCCTTTATTAATTTGAAATGGTTGGATAAAGGTGTACTAACTGGTTTTTCATTCTACATTCTAAACGTCTCTAACACCTTCTCTATGTACTCACCCTGAGACAATGTCAATTTATGATTTTTATTGTTTCTTGTTATTCTCATACCAAGGATTTTCTTTGTAGCACCCAAATCCTTCATCACAAATGAATTAGCTAGTTTCTTTTTGAGCACATTTATATCCTGAATGTTTTACACTGCAACAAGCATTTCATCTACATATGATAGAAAGATAATATAGCTTCTATTTTCTAGCCTCTTAAAATAAACACATTGATCATAATGACATCTACTATAACCTTGGTTTGTCATAAACCTATCAAACTTCAAATACCACTACCTTGGAGCTTGCTTTATACCATACAATCTCTTCTACAACCTGCATACTAAATTATCCTTCCCTTTGACCTCATACCCTTGTGGATGCTGCATATAAATATCTTCCTCCAAATCCCTATGAAGAAAATTTTCTTTTACATCTAAATGTTCAAGATGCAAATATTCTACTACCACAAGACTTAAAATAGTCCTAATTGAAGTCATTTTAACAACAAGAGAAAATATTTCATCAAAATATATACCTTTCCTTTGTGCAAACCCCTTTACAATAAGTTTGGCCTTGTACCAATTTTTTCCTTCATCTTCTTCCTTCAACCTATAAACACATTTATTTTGCAATGCTTTTTTTCCTATAGGAAACTAAACCAAGTCCCAATTATGGTTATTTACCAAGGAATCCATTTCCTCTTTCATGTCTTTCTCCCACTTCTTTTTAGTGTCTACCTTCATTGCCTCTTCATAACTTTCTAGTTCACCAGAATTAGTCAACAATAAATAATACAATGGAGGAGAGTATCATTCAGGGGGTCTAATTAACCTGGTAGATATTCTAACAAAACTTGCAGGAGTTTGAGGTACATGTTTCTCCTGTTGTTGTACATTTTATTTTCTAGTACCTTTGGAATTTCATTTTCTTTGATTTCATCAAGCACTATGTATTATGGGTTTTCCTCTACTTGTTTCTTTCCCTGCCACTTATATTTGTACATGAACTTTTCATTGAATACCACATCTCTACTCCTAATGATTCTATGATTTTCATAATCCCATAAGCGATAACCAAAATCATTAACACTGTATCCAATAAAGGTACACTTCTTGTATTTTGCCTCAAGATTTGTTCTATTTTCTTTATCAACATGGAAAAATTCTTCACAACTGAAAGTCTTCAAAAATGAATAGTTTACCTTTTTACTTGTCCATGCCTCCTTTGGAATGCCACCATACAAAGAGATTGAAGGTCCTTTATTTATTAAGTAAACAAAAGTATCTACAAAATCTACCTATAAATGTAAGGGAAACCCTGCATGCAATCTCATACGTCTTACACGCTCCATGATTGTCCTGCTCATCCTTTTTGACACACCATTTTCTTGTAGTGTTCATGGAACTATCTTCTCTCTATGAATCCCATGGTATGAAAAGTAATTATCAAACTTCTTACTGCAGTATTCACCTCCATTATCTTATCTGAGACACTTCAAACTCTTTCTTGTCTCATTCTCAACCAAAGATTTTCATTTCTTAAAAGTATAAAAAACATCATATTTTTGTCGAATGCAATAAACCCAAGTTTTTCTAGTTGCATCATCAATAAAAGTAACATAATAATGAGAGCCACCAAGAGATGATAATTTGGTCCCCATACATATTTATGTGCAAGCTCCAACTTTTAATTCTTCTTTTCTTTTCTGACTCTAAGAAATATGACTCTCTTTTGTTTTCCATAAATAAAGTGCTCACAGAAATCCAAATCAACTTGTTTAAGATCCGGAAAAAAATTCCTTTTGTGAAGTATCTACATCCCCTTCTCACTCATGTGTCCAATCCTATTATGACACAGTGTTGTATCCACTCATGTAGAAACTAAAGAGATAGAAGATTCAACATTACCAGTACATAAATACAATCTACCTACCTTCTCTCCTTTTTCCTTTACCAGTGATCCTTTAGTGACCTTCGATGCCTTATTTGTAAATATAGATATACAACCTTCACTTTTTAAATTCCCTGTTGAAATTAGATTTCTTCTCAGATATGGTATGTGTCTCACCTCTTTCAGTAACCATTGGTTTCCATTCTTTTTCTTTATTTTTACCTTTCTTAGTCCAACAATTTGACATGGTACATCATCACCCAAATAAAATTGTCCAAAATCACCTTGAACATAATCTTGGAAATATTTCCTATGGGGTGTGACATGAAATGAAGTCCCTGAATATACTACCCAAGATTCAATAATATTATTTAAAGAAAGAGTCAAAGCATCTTGTAACACATCACTTGTTACATTTGCTTCCTCATTTTTATTTTTTCTTCATCTCTTTGTTTCTTTGGAGATCTGCAGTCTTTCTTCGGATGTCCTTTCTTCCCACAATTCCATCACTCTATCTTTCCTAGTCTGGATTTGGATCTTCCCTTCCTAAAGGTTTTGCAGTTCCATGATCCCTTTCCTCTATCCTTTTGTCTTCCCTTGTTCTCCGTGTTTAATGCAGTACTTGATGTCTCACCTGTGATTTTCTGTTGCATTTCCTCGCGAAGGATAACACCAACAACATCACCAAATTTTAGAGTGTTTGAACCAGAGACAGAGTTACTTACAGTTATGACCAAGTCATTCTATCTTTCTGGAAATGAGCACAAGATTAGAATATCGATAACCTCATCATCAAAGTCCACTTTTATGGAACTTATTTGATTAGTAAACGATGTATTACATTCATTTAAATGATCGGAAACATACCCACCTTCTCACATCTTCATATTAAATAATTTCTTCATTAGAAATACCTTATTTGATGTCAAGGGTTTTTCATATAGTTTAGATAATGACTCCATCAGATCCTTCGTTGTCTTTTCTTTTGAAATATTGAAAGCCACTAACACTACTAGGCACAATTTTAGTGTTCATAGTGTCGTTTTGTCAAGAACCTCTCATTTTTCATCCTTCATACTCACTTATTGCTTTGATTTTCTTCCCAATGGTAGGAAAAGTTCCTTCCGGTATATATAGTATTCCATTCACATATTCCGTAACTCGTATTTTTGGTCGTTAAATTTCTCAACCTTAAACTTTCCATATTCCACCATTGCTCTCACTGATATGGATCTCAGGGGCTGAGATAGAGATGGATTGAATGCCGAGAGAGGAGAAGCTTAGAAATGCCAATATTGCATGAAAAGAATAAAAAACATGTAAATGAAGTACTCGGGAGGTGAGGCTCCTCTTGAAGCCTCACCTCTAAAACTAATTACTAAGTAAATCACTCAAAGCTAATTAATCTCACAATGAAAAATAGAAAATATGAGAGAAAACCAAAATGAGTAACTTGATATTATGAGAAGGCTTGTTAGGCCTTTATATAGGATTACAAAATGGTCCATTGGACAAAATAAAAAATAACTCATTAAATGAGTCTCTATTATTAGTATAATAGATCTAACTACCCAACTAACTAAGTAGTGGAAAATAAAACCCAATACAATAATGGAAAGAGCTCATTAAATGAGTCTCTATTATTATAATAATAGATATAACTACCCAGCTAACTAATTAGTGGAAAATAAAACTCAATACAATAATGGAGAGGTGAGACTCTCTTTGACCCATATGGGAAACCTGTTAGCCCATTTAATTAATGAGGAGGTGGACATCTCCTTGATCCACATGGCCAATCTATTAACTTTGTAACTTTATGAATTTTGCATAAGAATTTAGACCATATACCCCCTTAAAACTCGGATTATTCCTCCCCCCTTAGAAAATGATGGTCCACATCATTTCACCCATGCTAAAAAGAGAAACTTCATTATCGTATCATTATGATTACAATGTGAAAACACCCAATGAAAAGAATTGTTTTGGGTTTTGTGTGGCTGACCCATAACTTAGTTCACAATGAAATTGTACATGGGTAGAAAAATAAAGAAATTTTAATAAAATCCCAAAATTAAAAAAAATAATATGGAAAAATTGTGACTTTGGGGGCTGTGAACATCATTTTGCAAATCTATTCATAACTTCTGATATAGGTGATGAAATTAATTTCTGTTGAAGATCCATTTGAGATACTAAAGAGATATTTTCATTGGTATATGGAACGTTTTCTGAGGTGTCCTATGGAGTGAAAAAAAATAGGTTGAATTTCAAGGGTGCTCGGCCACGCTGGTTACAAACATGTGCTGCTTCAGACAAAGATATTTCATAAACCAGACAACGAAATGAAATTCTGCAAAATAACCATTTGATATATTGAAGAGATATTTAAAGCCATATGTGAAAATCATTCTTTAATTTCCTTAGTAGGGAGAAAAAGACCTTTGAATATGGTGGTATGTGTGGCCTCCTTAGATCAAGTACATGCTCATATTCAATCGATGATATCTCTCAAACCAGGAAGCCAAATGAGATTATGAAAATATTGATTTTATATCTTGAAGATATATTTCCATACATATGTGGAAATATTTCTTTAGTTTCTTGATCATGGATAAAAATCTCTTTGAATATGGTGGTATGCATGGCCTCCTTGGGTCAAATACATGATGAGATTCAATCGATGATATCTCTCAAACCAGGAAGAAAAATGCGATTATGTGAAATACTCATTTGAGATCTTGAAGATGCATTTCTATCCATATGTGGAACTCCTATATTTTCCTGAGTAGGGAGAAACATCCCATTGAATATGGTGGTACGCACAACCTCCTTAGGTCAAATACATGTTGAGATTCAATCGATGATATATCTCAAACTAGGAAGCCAAATGAGATTTCACGAAATAACCATTTGAGATCTTGAAAATTGTTGGCACAGGGGCAGACCCATGGTTCAATTCTTAACAATGCACAAAAAAAACCTCGAATACCAACCCTTTCGATGACACCTGTGAAGTAGGCGAAGTCTCACCCGAGGTAGAAGCAGGGGCGGTTACAGGACACATTTTTCTGTAACCAAGATGGGACACAGATCTGTGATAATAACACTTTGCAGGGTATTCTTGTAACACTTAGAGGATGACATGCATTAGTTTCCTAACCTTAGTAACATCACAGAACATACCCTAAAGATAGATCAGTGCAGTAGCAATAAAGATTAAGCACTTCAACCACTTAGAACATAACATTGAGTTAGATATAACATTCATTTATCTTTAACACAAGTAAAGAACTAAGAATCAACAGATCTATCTATCACACATAATAATCAAGCACTGAGAAGATTCATAGCATAAACAACATAGCACAAAGCAATCCAAAGACACAATATATACGTGGTTCACCCCAGTGTGGGGCTACGTCCACCAACTGCTTCATCTTCTTTATTATTCATCAATCTCTTACATTCTGTTACTCCTGTGCACCAAGACACATAGTCAAACTTCGCATAGGATAGGAGATTTGCGCACTGAGTACCAGATCCTCCTTCCAAACTAGGTCATGGCATAGAGCCAACAAAGTCTTAACACTAAAACATTCCCTTGCACAAAGCTACTCAAGTCACTTGCACTTAGCTCTAAAGGCTTATGCCTACCCTTCTACAATACATTCTTACTTATTTATACTTTTACAATCTCTTACAATAAGGCCTAATCATGGGTAAACCCCATGGGCTGACATCCCATAAACCCATTAAAAAAACCCTAAAGAACCCCTTACTGGGTCCACATGGCTTGCAAAATCAGTGAGATCCATGATCTCATCTCTGCCTGGGTGCTCCTTCCTCGACCAATGTGTCGAAGTCTAAAAGTGGTCCAAATTTGAACAAGGTTTCCTCAAAACTTGGTTGAGGGCCAACAAAAATATCTTTCCAATGAATTATGGTAGAGCCTTTGGAATGTTGTGTATAGGTAGCAACACCTCTTTGAATTTCAAAGAGTGTAGAGGACCACAAAAGATGACAAGGGTTTGTAGAGTAGCATGGGTTGTTGTAGAGGTTGTGGAACCTCTGTGGGCAACATGGACACCCTGCAAATTTGTTGAAAATGTTGCAGACCAATGGATGTAGTGGATACATGTATAAATGTAGTGAATCCATCTATGGTTCTCCTTTTAATGGTGAACAAAGATCTGAGGGTAAAAACAAATCCTTGTAGTGCCTGTGGACCAACTATGATGCTTAAATTGTATGGCCCAGAAAATGGATTTTGATAGTACCAAAAGGAGGTTAGTGATGGCTACAAATTTTTTAACCCACAACATGCTTCAAACCCTTGTTTCGATGGAGAGTGTACCCGCTCTGATACTACTAATCCAGATCTTGGGGTATAAGATCTGGATGGCTTGAATATCGAGAGAGGATTAGCTTAGACATTCCAATATTTCATGAAAAGAAGCAAAACCATGTAAATGAAGTACTTTGGAGGTGAGGTTCAAAGAGGAGCATGTTGATTAAGGTTGGTTGTCATTGATGTCAACCCTTGAAGAAAGCCTCGTAGCACAAAGGTTGGGTAATGGACCCAATATTATTTGATGTAAATATGACTCGTTATTTTCTTATCATGGTTGATAATAAGTAGAAATGTATGAACTCCAAAGTGGTCCCCTTATGGTGAAAGCCCTCACGGGAAGATGCTTTGCAGATTGACTTATCCTAGAAGTATGGTTAGAGAACCCATGTTTATTTGTGGAATAATCAGATGAACACTGGTGAATTTTTTAGTGAAACTATCCTATATGGATAGTTCTTGTCATTCCATTTCTAGTGGTATGTGGAACGTCACATAACTCCTCACGGTTAGAGAGTTATGGCCATGAGAAGTTGGAGAACCTAGGTTTGGGTAATGGACCCAAGTTTGTTTGATGGATAATGGTATGGTTTTTGATATATTTTTAGGTAATACTATTCTATATGGATAGTACATGTCATTCCATTTTTGGTGGTATTTGTAACGTCACATAACTCCTCATGGTTTGAGAGTTATGGCCTTACGAAGTTGGAGGACCCTCATATGTCATCTAGAAGCCCCAAAAGGTCAAAGTAGTCAAAGTGGTTTAAGAGTTTTTAAAGGTAAATAATAAAGTGAAGTGATGAGTGCACTATAATTCAAAGTGAATACAAAATCAATTATTTAAATAATAAATTTAATGGAGAAATTAGAAGTGGGCTAACCCTAAAATAAGGAAAGTGGGCAAAGTGACCTAGAAGATGTTTTTAAGGAAGCTACTTGGAGAGTATAAATAAGAGGAAAGGATATCTAATTTAAATCACACTTGAGAATATTGAATACCTATAGGTGTCTGAGGTAAACAAAGGATATCTAAGCCGAATTTATGAGGGAAGGTGAAGAAAAGAAGGTCGGAATTCAAAGAAGGATAAATTCTTTTGATGATGCTTTCTAAGGTATGTTATTTACAGGTCATCTCACCATTTTCACAATAACGTTTTTTCTAGAACATTTCAGATCGTGAAATTGATATTCAATTGAGTAAACATATCCAAGTATAAGTTTTAAAAAATTCATCTTGTCGGTCATTTTATTTTTGGAGTTACACTCTGTGGAAAATAGGGTTTGTGGCTAGTCCCGAAACTAGTCAAAAACATGTGTTTTGGGTAAACACGTCATAACTTCTTCATAACATATCCAAATTCAGTAAGATAAAATATGTTGGTTAGATTATAGTTTGTAGTATGATTTGTAATAGTTTCATATCGATTCAAAAAATATTCTGTGTGGGGCATGCTCTACAAGGTCTCTCTCTAGAATAAGCCAGAATTCAACAAGGTATGCCATTTTTTGTTATAACTAATTTTCTGAGAGGTTCCAAGTAGTGACACCTGGAGGAATTACATAAAACACACTGAAGAACATTGTGTATCAGTTTTAGATATTTATTCATTACAGGTACAAATTTATGATTATTTCAAGTTAGGGTTGTTGACTAATCCAAAACTAGTCATGTGAGACTAAAGAAAAGTTTGATGTAAATGCTAGTCTCTTGTTTTTTAAATTTAAGGAAGGTTTGCATGTATGTGATCGTATACACCAGGTCTATTACAGATTTATAAATCATATTTGGATGATGAAATTGATGAGGGATTTTGGTTGAGGTACAAGTTGTGTACATGGTTGAGACAAGTAGTTGATGAGTTGACACATACACGAGGTGTACAGTTGATGATGTTGGTACATATTGATGAGTATTAGTTGATGCGTAGTTGACACATTATTGGTACATACTTGGACCATGGTTGGTCTCACTTTTTTATGGTACATGTTGATTACATATTGTTTGGTACATGTTGGTGCATGGTTGATGCACTTGTTTATGGTACAGGTTGGTGCATGGTTGGTGCACTTGTTTATGGTACAGTTTGATTACAGGTTGAGGTACAGGTTGATGCATGGTTCAGGTTTATTGGTACATGTTTACAAATATTTATCTCATAGTGATAGTGTGACAGTGGTTCCATCATTCTACATCTACTTCAGGGCAGTTGGACGGGGCAAGGACATGTGGTTGTAGCCAGAGAATTTAGGGGGTTGTAGCTTCCTTTTGGTTGTAGCCAAAGAATTGGGGAGTTGGAGCTTCCCTCAGGTTGTATCCTGAGAAACCAGGGGGTTGGAGCCTTCTTCCAGTTGTAGCTAGAAAACAAAGGAAGTTGATGCTTCCAATGAATGTAATTCTTCAAGACATATAAGGAAAATCATTTTGTGGTTTTCTCCTAATTTGGGTTTCCACGTAAAACACTGGTGTACTGTGTATGTGTGTGATTGTTCATTTCTTATTGCTCATTATTGGATAATAATTTTACATTGATATAACACTTGGATTATTTGGAGAAAAAAGATTATAATTATGCTATTACTGATTCACCCCCCCTCTCAGTAATCCAACAATTGATATTAGAGCAGGTTCCTTGAGAAATAAGTTTAACCACTGAAAGGTAGATCATGGAGAGTACCAACTCATATAAAAATGGAATACCACACTTTGATGGACAAAAGTATGATTTTTGGAGGATAAGGATGAAGACATATATACAAGAACATGGGTTTGAAATTTGACAATCAATTGTAGATGGATACACAGTACCAACATTTCCACCAACAAATGACAAAGCAGTGAAACTTGGTCAGAATAATTCCAAAGCTAAAAATTCACTTTTGAATGGTCTTAGTGAAACAATATTCACCAAAGTTTCACATTGTAAATCCGCTAAAGAGATTTGGGACAAGCTTTGAAATATTTATGAAGGAGATACAAAATTCAAAGCAAAAAAACATCAAACTTACAAAGGTCAGTTCAAAAAAATAAAAATGAAGGAAGATGAGAATATTGCAGCCTACTTCTTAAGAGTTGACGAAATAGTGAATGCAATCATAGGATTGGGAGAAGAAATCAAAGAATTTGTAATTGTTCGAAAGGTACTAAGATCTATTCCTATGATATTCAACCCTAATATATTAGCACTAGAAGAAAGATCGGATCTGAACTCAATAAGCATGGACGAATTGCATGGAATCTTCATAGCATATGAAATGAGAACTAAACAGGAAAATCTAGATGTAAAAGAAGCAACCTTCAAAGCATCCAAAATATCAAAGCAAAAGAAAAAGGAACAAGAACAATATAGCAGCAACAACGACGTCTCGGAAGATGATGAAGAGGTGGCCAACTTCGTCAAAACACTGAACAAGGGAACCAATGGTAGGTATAGAGGTAAGCTTCCTTTAATTTGTTTTAATTGTGATGGTATTGGCCATTTTGCTAACAAATGTCCTCATAAGAAAAAGAGAAATGATGAAGGTTACTCAAAAGACAAACATACATATAAAGACAAAATAACTACAAAGAAATATTTCAAGAAAAGCTTATGCATCAAGGAAGACATCTCATCATCAGATGAAGATGAAATCAGTGACAGTGAGACAAGAAGATTTCTATTCATGGTAGTAAAATATTATCACAAAGAAGACTCCAAAAAAGAATATAAAGAAGCTGAAGAAGGATATGAAGAAGTCGAAGACAAAATTGAAAAGGCAGAAGTTGACTATCGAGAAGAATTAATGTGTTCCATAGAATTTATCAAAAGAGAAAAGAAGAAAAATAAGAAACTACAATAAGAACTAGACAAGAAAGAGGACACTCAAGAACTAGAACAAATGATCACAAGATTGAAGATTCAAATAAAATAAGATAAAAGAATTGAAGAAGCACTCAAAGAACAACTAGAAGAAAAGGACAAGATCATTGGAAACTTGGAAGCATAGATTGTCACACTAAGAAAGGATATTCAAAAGAAAAATATGCAGAATAGCTCAAAAGTTATGGATGACATTATCAACAGTCAAAAATCTCATCTTGACAAGTTTGGACTTGGATACAATCATACATATAAGGGATCAAACTCCAAAACAATAGACCAAGAAAAAAATCCAAAAAACTTTGCAGAAACAATCAAAGGGGATAGGAAGATATACAAGAAAGATTATAGGGACACTCCTCCATCGAGAAGATTCAGATTTCAGAATCAACAATAGATAGATAGGCCTCAAGAAGAAGAATGATTCATAAGAGCACCTTCTTTCAGAAGATATTCAATTCCCAGGTATGAAACTATATTTTTTGGTTTATGTTATGCATGTAATAATTTTGGACATAAAGCTGTGAATTGTAGAACTAACAACAGGAACAATAACAGCTTTGAGAGTCATACACAAAGGGGTTACTGAAGAAGACCTAGTGAAACACAAAGAAGAAGTTACAACATGTTTGAATCTTTGAGCACCGAAGTGGAATGTTACAAATGTAACAATTTTGGATATGTGGCCAAAAATTGAAGAATGACAGTCCCTCCTAAAGAACCTCAATAGAATAAAAACAGTCAGAGACAAGAACCTCAGAAAATGACATGGAGAAGAAAGAAAGATCAGTATAGCAATGAAGAATGCATAGTCGCTCTAAAAGGTAAGCAAAAGAAACACGGTTGTTATGTTGATAGTGGGTGTTCAAAACACATGACAGATGATAGAGACAAATTTATTACATTGCAAAAGGAAATAAATGGATCAGTCTCCTTTGGAAATGTTAATCCAGCCAAAATCATTGGAGAAGGCACAGTCTAAATTAGGAACAAGAATAAAAAGGCACAAAATGTTCTACCGGTAGAAGATATGAAACATAATCTTCTAAGTGTCAGTCAAATGTGTGACCAATGTCATAAAGTTACTTTCGATTCACAAAAGTGTGAGATAAGAAGAGAAGGTTTAGGGAAATTGGTCGGTATAGCTGCAAGAACTTCAAACAACATATATGTGTTAAGTGAAATTGGAAATGAAAAGTGTTGTCTAGGAAAGGAAGATGAAAGTTGGCTATGGCACAAAAGAATGGGTCACAAGCATTTTGATAACCTTGTCAAAGTCAGCAAAAGAGAAGAAGTCAGAGAAATGTCCCAGATCACGAAACCAACCAACACTTTATGCAAGCATTGTCAACAAGGAAAACAAACAAAGACCAGGTTCAAATTAAAGGAATATTCAACAACAAGACCAATGAAAATTGTGCATACTGATATAGTTGGACCAACTACAACAAATTTCTTAAAAGGTGAGAGATACGTTATGTTATTAGTTGATAATTATACAAGAATGACTACAGTTTGCTTTCTCAAGAACACGTCAAAAGCTTTTGAAAACTTCAAGATCTAAAAGGAAATGGTTGAAAATGAGATGGATTCAAGAATAAAATGCTTGAGATATGATAATGGAGGAGAGTTCACTTCAAAGGAATTTATGGACTACTGCAACAGTCATGGAATAAAAAGACAATTCTTCGTTGCTAACACACCTCAACATAATGGAGTTGTTGAAATAAAGAACAAGACAGTACATGAAATGGCTCGAACAATGCTAATGGATTCCAAATTGACAGATATATTTTGGACACATGCAGTGCATACAAAAGTTCACATTCAAAACAAAGTAATGCTCAGAAACAACACTGATAAAACTCCCTACGAGCTATGGAAAGGAAGACCAACAAATGTGAAGCACTTTAGAGTTTTTGGAAGCAAACGCTACATCAAAAGAGAAGATGGAAGAATGGGAAAGTTTGACTCTCGTGTGGACAAAGGAGTACTTGTTGGTTACTCAAGTACAAGGAAAACATACAAGTGTTACAATCTAATATTGAAAAAAGTTGTGGAAAGTATCAACGTAGCAATTGATGAAACAAACAGACCAGAATCAAAGGAAGAAGAAAACAAATCAATGGAAAAAAATTTCGAAGAAGAAGAAGCAAAAGATGAAGTAGAAGAGGAAGATGAAGAAAATCCGATAGAAACAGAAGAGAAATTTCACCAAGTGTCTCCAAAGACACCTAGAAAATGAGTACAGAAGAATCATCCTTCAAATCAGATTGTTGGAAACAAAGATGCAGGAGTTGAGACTAGAAGAAAAATCTGTTCAACAGAACAAACACACCTAGTACTCTTATATACAATTGAACCAAACTATTTTGAAGAAGCCAACAAGGATGAATTCTGGAATAAGGCCATGAATGAAGAATTGGATCAAATAGCGAAAAATGACACTTGGGATCTGGTTTCAAGACTAAAGAATAAGAATGTGATCAACACAAAATGGGTTTTCAGGAATAAATTAAATGAAGATGGACAAGTTACAAGGAACAAAGCTAGATTGGTATGTAAAGGATATGCACAGATTGAAGGAATCGACTTTGAAGAGACATTTTCCCCAGTTGCCATAATGGAAGCAATCTGGTTGCTTTTAGCCTATGCATGCTCCAAAAATGTTAAAGTATATCAGATGGACGTAAAATCAACTTTTCTGAATGGGGAACTTGAAGAAGAATTCTACATTGAACAAACAGAAGGATTTCAGCTGTCAGAGAACACAGTGTTAGCAACAATTTTGGTATCGAGGCACAAAGGTACTCAGGTCTGTAGGATTGCCCGGGAAGTGCCTAAGCGGAGCATAGAGGACCCCCTTTTCAATTACAATTCGAGCGAATGGGGGAAGTTTTGTTGACGGCCGCTGAGATCCACCTATAAAGCTGATCAACAGTTGTCGGGATTTCGGGACTGCCAAGTTGCCCGGGGGTTAATGCAAGAGATAGCTCTAATAATTCAAGACAAATCTGGTTCGTTCGATCAAATCGGGACAGGTGGCTTCCAATCGGTATATCGGGGATCAAAGTTTCGGTAAACAAGGAGCCTCCCATTCGTTGCAGTTGAGATTGCTGATCAATGAAATGCCGAAAGCACCTTTGAAGCCGAGCCCATGGTCCTAGCACTAAGTCACTTCAAGTGAGCCTGTAAACGAGGGAGGCTCCCTTTTAAATATCGAATGCCCCCTCGTCCATTCATCCTAAGGACACGTGTCGCAATATCTAGCCGCGTCAATGTTTCGACATTCGGGATTTCGTATGGTGAAGGTTTTATGTCTTTGAACATCATGAAACCCCGAACCCCGACAGTGCCGAAATTGGGGCCCGCGACATCACGAAGTATTTTCAGCCGTCCATCTAAAGGGAACACCTGGCAGCAAATTGAGCCATCTCGGCGTTTCTCCCATCGCGACTCCAAAATGCAGAGAGCAGCTCCGTTATATTCCGATGTGCAAGGTGCTGAGAAAGTCCTAGACTCGGACCCATGGTATGGTCGAGAGATTTAAGATCCGTCAGATCTAGAGGGACGTGTGGTGTCAGATTAAGTCGTCTCAGCATATTGCTCATCGCGATTTCGATCAGCAAGGATCATCCCCTTCATATTCGCGAAGGCCGAAAGCGCCTTGGGAATAGGCATGTGGTCACAGTCCGTGGTCACTTGGAGGAAGAAAGGAGCTGTGTAAAGAAGGCCGAGGGGATCGTCGTGATCTCCAGGCGCCATTGGATCCGACCTCCATACTATTGCTCGCCTGGAGTAAATGATGGCAAGAGCGGGTGGTTGAAACCTCCTTTCATTCATTAAGTGAGGGAATGGAGGGTCTGGCAAGCCGTTTGCCCAAAGAGGTCCTGTGTATCGATTTTCTCAAAGAAACCATGCCAAAGTCCTTGACTCAACAGAGAAGTCTGTGCACGCTAGCCCAACACTTAATGGCTCAACTACCCTCCTTGCAGGATCCATGCGTAGTTAAGATGGTGCTTAAAGAAATATATCATTATGAGTTTGACTGAAGGGACATCAAGCTTTGGGTTACTGGACACGCCTCTGTGAGGTGAATTTTCCTGAGTATATAGACTCAGTCGTTGTATTTTTGTAAGTATCGATGGTTGAGAAAAGCTCTCGATTGTAAAGTTTGATGAAGCGTTGGTCGCTCTGGTTAATGTAGAAGGCATTTGAGATTTCTTACTTTATGGATGTCAGCGTCCCTTCCATTTCTTTGTTTACTGTTTTAGAACAACTTGGAATTGGAGGATCCAGTCGAGTTGTGGCTGTTATAAGATGATGTAGGTTGGATCACTGTAATATTCACATTGTTTCTAATCAGTTCTTGTGATGTTCTCAGTGCTGAAACGACTTGGAATTGAAGGATTCAGTCGAGTCACCCCTCAGCTCTTTGAAACTCTGGACCAAGAGGATCTTGGCTTTTGAGTTTTTCTTCTTTAATCTTTCTAAGTCCTATTGCCCGAGGTATTCTTGCTCACCCTTATCACAAGTCTTCCATCTACTGCCCTTTAATCAACTTACTGACAGAAGTTGGATCAAGACCTCCCTTGCTTTCTACATACTAGGCCCAGTTTCCTGAGTTAAAGCTATATTATCTTGAGTCTTCACCCATCTGATCACCCCATTAAAAAAATCGTGACATAAAACTGATGGGCGTTGGGCTCTGCTCCTGCAAGCAATCCAAGAGTGACTTCTGACGCTAACACACAGATTATGTGTGTAAATTAAAGAAGGCCTTGTATGGTCTAAAACAGGCTCCTAGAGCATGGTACTCTAGATTGGATAAGTATCTGTAGCAGGCAGGGTTTAGAAAAGGAAGTACAAACAACAACCTCTACATCAAGGTAAGTGAAGATAATATTTTATTAATTGAAGTTTATGTTGATGATATTATTTTTGGTAGTGATGATGACAGGTTAAGCCAGAAATTTGTAAAAGATATGCAGAATTAATTTGAAATGTCATTACTTGGAGAACTATCCTTCTTTTTGGGACTTCAGATACATCAAAGAAACCAAGGAATCTTTATTTCTCAAACCAAGTATATCAGAGAAATGATAAAGAGGTTCAGAATGGAAGATTTCAAACCAATTATTGCTCCCATGCAAACTAGTTGCAAGTTGAGAAAAGATGATGATTCGAAGTCTACAGATCAAAGGCAATATAGGTCAATGATTGGAAACCTACTATATGTGACAACATCTAGACCAGATGTAATGTAGGCAGTTGGATAGGTGGAACGATTTCAAGAAGCACCAAAGGAGTCACATGTGTTAGCAGTGAATAGGATTTTCAGATATCTCAAAGGAACAAAAGAGTTTGGATTATGGTATCCAAAAGGAAAGGATCTATCACTTATTGCCTACACAGATGCAGATTGGGCAGGTTGTATTGATGACCGACGAAGAACCATTGGAGAAGTGTTCTACTTGGGTGAGTGTTTAGTATCATGGCTAAGCAAGAAACAATCATAAATATCTTTATCTACAGCCGAAGCATAGTATATTGCAGTAGCATCATGTTGTACACAGGTTCTTTGGATGAAAAAAACTCTGATAAATATACAGGTTGAGTATGATGAGCCCATTCCAATCTATTGTGATAATACAATGGCCATCAGTATCTTGAAGAACCCGGTGATGCACTCAAAGACGAAGCACATTCCAATAAAGTATCACTTTCTATGGGAGCAGGTTGCAGAAAAGAACATCATAGTTGAGTATGTGGGCAAAAAATAACAAGTGGCAGACATCTTCACAAAACCACTTCCACGAGAATCCTTTGAATATCTTCGCCAGAGACTTGGAGTTATTTCTAATCCAAAATGAATGCTTTTTGAATGCTTATCTTATATGTCTTAGATTTACACAAGGAAGCACCATAAGAGGACAGTTCAGTCAGGGAGAGCAACCCTGGATGGAAATATACCTTTGCCATTGATGACAAAGGGGGAGAGATTTATTAGATGCAAAGGATAGATGCATGGTTCCAGGGGGAGAGATTTATCAAATGTAGAGGACAAAGGCATGGTTCCAGGGGGGAGAATATTTATCAAATACAGAGGATAGAGGCATGGTTACAGGGGGAGCATGAGTGATATGATTTCAGTATTTCATTAGAGTGTTGCCATCAATGACAAAGGGGGATATTTTTTATTAAGGTTGGTTGTCATTGATGTCAACCCTTGAAGAAATCATTATAGCACAAAGGTTGGGTAATGGAACCAAGATTGTTTGATGTAAAGATGAATCATTATTGTCTTGTCATGGTTGATAATAAGTAGAAATGTATGAAATCCAAAGTGGTCCCCTTATGGTGAAATTCATCATGGGAAGACGCTTTGTGGATTGAATTATCCTAGAAGTATGGTTAGAGAACCCATCCTTATTTGTGGAATAATGAGATGAAAACTAGTGAATTTTTCAGTGAAACTATCCTAGATGGATATTTCTTGTCGTGCCATTTTCGATGGTATGTGGAACGTCACATAACGCCTCACGGTTAGAGAGTTATGGCCATGAGAAGTTGGAGAACCCAAGTTTGTCTAATGGACGCACATTTGTTTGATGGATAAAAGTATGAGTTTTGATATATTTTCAAGTAATATTATTCTATATGGATATTACATGTCATTCCATTTCTGGTGGTATGTGGAATGTCACATAACTCCTCATGGTTTGAGATTTATGGCCTTACGAAGTTGGAGGACCCTCATATGTCATCTAGAAGCCCCAAAAGGTCAAAGTAGTCAAAGTGGTTTAAGAGTTTTTAAAGGTAAATAAAAAAATGAAGTAATGAGTGCACTATAATTCAAAGTGAATACCAAATCAATTGTTTAAATAATAAATTTAATGGAGAAATTAGAAGTGGGTAAACCCTAAAATAATGAAAGTGGGCAAAGTGACCTAGAAGATGTTTTTAAGGAAGCTACTTGGAGAGTATAAATAAGAGGAAAGGCTCTCTCATTTAAATCACACTTGAGAATATTTAATACCTATAGGTGTTTGAGGTAACCAAAGGATATCTAAGCCAAATTTATGAGGGAAGGTGAAGAAAAGAAGGACGGAATTCAAGGAAGGATAAATTCTTTTGATGATGCTTTCTAAGGTATGTTATTTACATGTCATCTCACCATTTTCGCAATAATTTTTTTTCTGGAATCATTTAGACTGTAAAATTTCTATGCCATTGAGTAAACATATTCAAGTATTAGTGGTAAAAAATGTAGATTGTGGGTCGTTGTATTTTTGGAGTTACACTCCGTGGAAAATAAGGTTTGTGGCTAGTCCTGAAACTAGTCAAAAACAGGTGTTTCGGGTAAAAATGTCATAACGTCTTCATAACAGATCCAAATTCAGTCTGACCAAATGTGTTGGTTAGAGTACAGTATGGATTATGTTGTATAATAGTTTTAGATTGATTCAAAAAACATTCAGTGTGGGGCATTCTCTACAAGGTCTCTGTCTAGAATAAGCCAAAATTCAACAAGGTATGCCATTTTTGCTATAACTAATTTTCTGAGAGGTTCCAAGTAGTGAAACCTAGAGGAATTGCATAAAACACATTGAAGAACATTTTTTATCAGTTTCAAATATTTATTCATTACAGGTAAAAAGTTATGATTATTTCAAGTCAGGGTTGTTGACTAATCCAAAACTAGTCATGTGAGACTAAAGAAAAGTTTGATGTAAATGATAGTCTCTTGTTGTTTAAAGTTAAGGAAGGTTTATAGGTATGTGATAATATACACCAGGTATATTACAGAGTTATAAATCATATTTGTATGATGAAATTCATGATGGATTTTGGTTGAGGTACAAGTTGGGTACATGGTTGAGACAAGTAGTTGATGAGTTGAGACATACATGAGGTGTACAATTGATGATGTTGGTACATATTTATGAGTCATAGTTGATGAGTAGTTGACACATGATTGGTACATACTTGGAACATGGTTGGTTGCACTTTTTTATGGTACAGGTTCATTATAGATTGTTTGGTACAGGTTGGTGCTTGATGCACTCGTTTATGGTACAGGTTGGTGCATGGTTGATGCACTTGTTTATGGTACCAGTTGATTACAGGTTGAGGTACAGGTTGATGCATGGTTCAGTTTTATTGGTACAATTTTATAATGGTATATATCATAGTGATAGTGTGACATTGGTTCCATCATTCTACTTCTACTTCAGGGTGGTTGGACGGGGCAAGGACATGTGGTTGTAGCCACCTTCCGGTTGTAGCCAGAGAACTTAGGGGGTTGTAGCTAGAGAATTGGGGAGTTGGAGCTTCCCTTAGATTGTAGCCTAAAAAACTAGGGGGTTGGAGCCTCCTTCCAGTTGCAGCTGGAAAACAAAGGAAGTTGGTGCTTCCAATGAATGTAATTCTTCAAGACATATAAGAAAAAACATTATGTGGTTTTCTCTTGATTTGGGTTTCCACGTAAAACACTGGTGTACTATGTATGTGTGTGAGTTTTCATTTCTTATTACTCATTATTGTATAATAATTCTACATTGATATAACACTTGGATTATTTGGAGAAAAAAAATTATAATTACTCTATTACTGATTCACCCCCCCCCCCGGCAGTAATCCAACAAAGCCTCACCTCTAAAACTAATTACTAGTAAATCAGTGAGAGCTAATTAATCTCATAATGAACAATATAAAATATGAGAGAAAACCAAAATGAGTAACTTGATATTATGAGAAGGATTGTTAGGCCTTTATATAGCATTACAAAATGGTCCATTGGACAACGTAAAAAAAAATCATTAAATGAGTCTCTATTATTAGTATAATAGATCTAATTACCCAACTAACTAAGTAGTGGAAAAAAAAACCTGATACAATAATGGAAAGATCTCATTAAATGAGTCTCTATTATTATAATAATATATCTAACTACCCAACAAACTAATTAGTGGAAAATAAAACCCAATACAATAATGGAGAGGTGGGAATCTCTTTTACCCATATGGGAAACCTGTTAGCCCAATTAATTAATGAGGAGGTGGGCATCTCCTTGATCCAAATGGCCAATCTATCAACTTTATAGCTTTATGAATTTAGACCATATACCCCCTTAAAATTCAGATCACCCACTCAAACTAGGAACCCTATTTTCCTGTGAGTTACCTTTTGCTCTGATACCATTTGTTTAAAAGTAGGATCATAGAGAAATAAAATAAAACAAATGTGGAAATAAAACACAGAAGATACATAATACAATAGAGACATAGATATATGTGGTTCACCCAATGTGGGCTATGCCCACCAGAGAAATTTTCAGGTCCTTCCTTTATTATTATCCAACAAATGAAGGGATACAACCTATAGCACACCCATTGTAACTTCCTCTTCTTTCTCTCATAGTCTCCTCTCTTGGAATACAATATTCACTCTCATCTAAAATTGCAATACAATTCCCTCATACATAAATTCTACCTTCAGATATGTGACCTTATAATGAACGATCCAGATTGACTACAAAATTACAATCGTGTATCCTACGGTTTCTTTGACTCATATATCAAAAACCTACATATGAATTAGAAATATAATAAGGCTCCACAAACAACAATTCATTCTTTAACCATTTTATTAATTCTTCTTTTAGCTCCTGTATCTAGTTACACCAACCAATATTTCCTAAGCTTGCTTCTTGGAAAATGAAATATTTCCACCATCTTAGGATATAGATAACTATGACTAGCTCGTGAATCAACTAAAATAGTAATGGATTGTTCATTGATATTACCTTCTACTTCTATCATATGAGACTGAAACTCAACTTGCTTATTATCCAAGGATGCATATATCCTCGGCATGTTTCTGCCCATGTCCTCCATTGTATTAGCTTGTTGTACATTTTGAATAGTCCTCACTTTTTTACCTCTATGAGGGAAATCTCTGTATATATGCTCTCCTTCTGTTACACATTATTTTGGTCACCCTGGTGATGTTTCTACAAGCATGTGTTTAGGCTCTCAAAAGGATCTTTTGCATGAGAAAAGTAACTTGTTTTTAGAAGGATATCGTAGGTTGGGCATAATACACAGTGAAAAAATTCTTGATTTCCGCAGGCTACTCTAAACCTGGCATGCTGAGTTTCCGCGGGCTGCTCTAAACCTGGCATACTGAGTTTCCGTGGGCTGCTATATAGGTAGGGTGCAGCGACATTTTAATACTAATAAGAGAGACGAAGTTCATGAAGGTTCTAGAAGGGGATCTTCTAGAACTTGAGGTGGCTTCCATAAGGTTGGGATCCTACTCGCTTCTCTGATTTGGTGGGATCATCCTAATCTCTTTAACCACTTTTCCTTCTCCTATATAATGATGGGTTTCTCATGGAAAAGGTTAAGCAAGATTAAGCAAGGAATTAATGAAGGAATAGGCTGAAGACTATGTGAGGAATCCTGTTTGAATTGATGCTTGAGGTCTCTATTTGTCCATCAATATTTTGTGGATCATCTTCATGCAAATTCAGAGCAAGTGTGTGTGTGTTGGAGCAAAGGGCCACTGAAAGGAAACTTGTGACATCAAGGTGGTTTGGTTGTATCTTCCACTTTACTTAATATAATATGGTCGCATGTTTCTTTCCCATAAAATCATTCTCATTTTATTACATGACTCCTTGATCACATGTTTAAGTTTTTATTGAATATACTATTGTTGCTTTCACTTTGGTTGGTTTGTGTCATTGCAGATCTAATTTCACAAGAGCACCGAAGCGAAGCAGGGACAACAAAGATATAAGGAAGCAATATTCAAAGGTATGTCACTCATCTCTTCTTTGATAGTAAATTCGATGATCATATCTTAGGGAAAGCACCATGTCTCGTCCTATTTTGTTCTAGTTCTAGGTGGATCTAGGGAGATTATTTCATGTCTGCATTTACCAATTTATCGAATAACAAAATTGGCGACTCCATTGGCGACTCCGTTGGGGATACGACTTGTTTGTGGTTTTTTGTTGTCCATTTTATTTTAGCCTACCTTTTTTTTACTTTAATTCAGTCTCTGAGTCTATGGGGGATCCATTCAGACTCTTTGGATTTGAAAGTTCACTTAGACTCTTTGCCATTTTTCCAATTTTTTTTTGTTTACAGGCATTTTTGCACTGTACCCATATACAACATGCGGAAACCTTTTATCGCCGCACCTGACTGTTTAGACTAGTTTGGACTTTCTGCACCCTACCCCATAGCTAGCTTGCGGAAATCCCTAATTTTCGCACTGTATCCTACTTTTGGGCTACGCCATTGTCTGTAATTTTTTTTGGATTGGGTATTTTGTCTTTTGATACCCAATTTTGCTTTAATCACCTAAGCGGAACTCTTGATGTCAGTATCTGACTAATTTCTGAGTTTGAGACTTGATGTTGATTGGTTTTCGGAGATCGAAAACCCTTCTTAATCATTTTTCCAGTTTTACTTCTTGATTTTTATCAACAAGGATATAATCTCTGATTTTGCAATCTAAGTGCTTGATTGATTTAAAAGACTTTTGATTGGATTTAAAGTTTTGGATTGATTACTTTTTTCTGGATTGCTTGTTGATTGGAAAGTCATTTTTCATTTGTATTTAGTGAAACACTTTCTTGTCATCTTTACTTTTATATTCATTGAAAGTTTGATTTGGGTGCTTGCTGAGTGTATCGATTTTCTTTGATTACTTGTCCTTTCTTCATTATACCCCTGTTTTGGTTTTGGAAAGGAAGAATTAAAGTCACTTATTCTTTTAAGTAATCATTCATAATAAAGTTTTTTGCATTCAATTTTTTTTACAAGAGAACAATTTGATAAATTTCATTGTTTATGATTGTTTGAAATCGTGTTCATTCAAGAAAAAGAAATTACATTTCGTAGCTTTCATCATTCTGGAAAAATACCTTCTCCCTATTGTACATAGAGTTCATTGAACGAAAGATTGCATCATTCATCTCTGTTTGCATATTATTGGGTCAAGGTCTCATACAACATCAGTTTCATCTCCATCTTCCTCTTACGTAAACAACAGCCTCTAAAACACTGCTTAATTATAAAATTTAATTAGTAACTTTTATTTTCTAGGGCTCTTTTACACCAACATTAGCTAGGCTAGCACTTTATAATAGGTTGTGAGGCGCACTCTCCAAAGAATAAAACACATTATAGCATCTTGTGATAGGGAGTGTTCAAATCCATTGGCAACATTTTGTATTGGGAATCCCTTCTCACACAAGGGTCAAACCTGAGGTCGCATTAAGACTGGCAGAGTTACTCACCCTTATTTGTTGGTCTTGGTGTAGAGATTGCATGTATTATGGGGGTCACTTGAAGGTATACCCACAATTATGAGTGGAATCCTTTCGAGCTGATTTTAGGCTAGATACCCTGCCCTTGTGCGTGGATTAGACTGTCAACTGTTTCCCCAAGAATCATTGCTTTTCTTGGTAACCTTAGTAGCCTGTCTCTTTAGGGTCTTACACGAGGTGACTGTGGAGGGGCAAGTCTTCACGGTACCTGGAATCAACGTTGGCCATAATCACTCGGGCTCCTTGGAGGGTATACCCACGATTATGTGTGGGAGCTTGCACCATGGTGTAAGTCCATTAAGAAGTTCGTCAACATAACTTTTCCACCCACTCTATCCTAGCCCCTTCCTGTCTTGACTTCGCGACGTTGGATTTCATCACCAACTAGTGACTTCGAAATAATAAGGTTTGTTTGCTTGGTTTGATTTCTAGATTTTGTTAGCGAGTGTTGTTTGTTTTTGTAGTTGGCCATAGATGATTTTTGTAAAATATTTGGTTTGGCCAACATTGACCCTCCACCCCATTCACACAGGATGCAAGGGATACCCTCGGAGAATCCAGAGGGTTATCAAACTTTTCCAACTAATCCATTGGAGGGCTCTCCTCAGTAGAGTGAGGTCTAGGACACCATAACTTCACAAGTGGAAAGAACCAACTCTTTAGATAATGATCAGATTGTTTTTTATTCTCTAGAGTCTTTCTGAATACCTCCTGGATATGAGAAATGTATTCTCCATTTGAATTCATCTAGAGATCTTGTTGTTGAAACTTCTGGAATCCCGACCGAACCCCTTATGGGCCCTAAAGGTGAGAATCCCCTTTGGTCTACTGACATACTTAGAAACCCACCTCTCATGGTGTAGGATCTTTACGACAACTTGGGGGTGGGTCTTGATTCACCCATCGTATCAGAACTACCCGAAACGTCTGTTACCTACACGATACCTTTAAATCATTTTGTTGGTACAACCAACAATATTACCGTCATTCCAGACACACAGTCAGTTGTTCCTAGCTCAACTTTTTCTCTCCATATGGCCCATTCTACTATGGTCCCACATGATACGACTATTCCTACCAGGAATGTGGTGCCTAACCAAGCTCCCATTGGTACAACACTTTCGTCTAGACCTATTCCATCACTTCCTCTTGGGTATCATGCCTTGAATACTTCTATCCCCATCCATACATAGGTCCCATTCAGAGGTTCTAGACTTTTTATTCCACCTAGGTGCAATTTTGTTGTTGGTTTCATTCCGACACCTTCCCAGGTCCTTTCCGGAGGGTCTTATCCTCCTTTTATTGGAGGATTTGGACCAAGTGGCTCCAATCCAATTGGAGGCACTACTCAGTCATTCACTTCTGGCTATTAGATTCCCATTGGAGGGTAATCTAACCCTGGAGGGAAACCTCAATTTGGGGGTCACACTCAGATTGGGACACAACCTCCACTTGGAGGACAACCCCCACTTGGAGGTTACAACCCACCCTATGGACATAATATACCATGATTTCTAGCCCAATATTGGAACCTTCTCATCCAGGGAAATCCACAATCGTCCAAAGGGAAACAACCTCAAGTCAACTCTTTGGTACCCCCTCACTTGGGCCAGCCATATCTAGGTTCTTTAAATCTCATTTGGGGTTCGAACGTTCATTCTAGTGTCCCTTTCCAAGGGAACATCTCTAGTCAACCAAACCCTATGGGATACATGCCTCCACATCCACATCCGAATATGTCAGGACCTTTGACTTACATGCAAACTGCTTACGGTCCTACTGGTATACATTTACTCCCCAAAGTCACCAGTATCCTCATGTGAATAGATAGTTTCCTTTTTTAGCCACTTTGTATTTACCCGAATTGTCTAGAATCTTGAATGACCCCATCTTACATTCTCTCTATTGGCCGGTTATACCAGCCAAGTTACCGTCTGACATTCCCAAATTTGAAAGTAAACCATGAGAAGACCCAAAAAATCATGTTATGAATTTTCACCTTTGGTGTTCGTCCAACTCTTTGATGGACGACTCCATTTGGTTACGACTCTTCCAAAAAACTCTTACGGGTTCGGCTGCAAAGTGGTACATAGAATTACCACGAGGCTTCTTTAACGACTTCAATACCCTAGCCATGGATTTTCTCACACATTACCAACTGCCAATTCGCTACAAGACAAGAACTGAGATTTTGAGTTCCTTTAAACAATCATCTTCCACTCATATTTTTGATCACATTCATGAGTGGAGATGAAGGAGACGCTTGATTATTTTGGGTGATGCGGATTGCCCGAGCCTAGGGATGCTCCTGCATCAAGTAAGAATACATTAGGATGTTGGGTTAGATGAATCACCTTGAACATAATTTTTCAGAGTCCTTGTTGGAGTACCTTTGACTAATTACTGGATTTGTGAACCTTATTGTCCACCTTGTGCAATATGCTCCTTTGCTTCATCTTCCACTCGAGGTATTGTTGCTCCAATAGTTATAGCCTTTTCTATTCTTCCATCCCATGCTTCATCTTCTTTGAATTCAACACCCTTGTTGATTAACATCTTATTTTTAACTGGATTATACAATTTATATACCTTGGATTGATCACTTTACCCAAGAAAGATGCACTTTTCACTTTTGTCATATAACTTTCTCCTCAACCCTTTAGGCACATGAGAATATGCCACACAACTAAATACCCTGAAGTGTGATACATTGTAGCTCATATCTGTCCATGCTTCTTATGGGACTTCGTTCTTCACACTTTTAGTGGGAGATCTAATAAAAAAATAAACAAATCAAGGTATTGCTTATCCCCAAAACTCAATTGACAAATGTTTTTCTTTTAGCATGCTTCTAGCCATATTTATAATGGTTATGCTTTTCCTTTATGCTACACCATTTTTTTTAGGTGTACTTTGTTGTAAATTGTCTTTTGATGCCATGTTGGTTGCAGAAAACATGAAAATCATTTGAATCATATTCACCTCCTCTGTCTAATTTTAACACTTTAATTTGATGGCCACTTTGCTTCTCAACCAATGTCTTGAATTCTCTTAACTTGTTAAAAGTTTCATATTTCTTTGAAAGAAAGTACAACCAAGTCTTTGTGTTGTAATAATCTATGAAGGTTAGGAAGTAGTAACTTCCTCTGAGTGACTGGGTTTGCATTGGGCTACATAGTTTTGTATGAACTAGCTCCAAGGGTCCCTTTTCTCTATAAGACCCTCCTTTAGGGAAATTGTCCTTGTGTTGCTTTTCCAAAATGTGGCCCTTACATGAACTAGTTGGTTCTTGAATGGGAGGAAAACCTTTAACCATCATTTTCTACTACAATAATTTTAGGATACCAAAATGTAGATGACCAAATCTAAAATGCCACAACCAAAATTCATCCAAACATGTTTCCTTTCAGGAAAATGAGGCATCATGTTTACCATAATTCATGGTAAGAGGATGCATTATATTCTTTGTCATATTCACTCTAGCAATCAACATATTATTGGGAGGTTTGTCATATATAAAAAAATCATTGCCCTTATAAATTACATTATACTCTTTTTGGGTTCACTGGCCAACACTAATGAGGTTATGTTTCGAACCTCGGCCATAGTACACATATAGTATGTGATTTTTGTTGGTTGTGGAGCCTGATTATCTTCTTGATTCAGAGGTCCTTTCTTTCAGCCATGTTTATACCCCATGAAGTATTTACACCCCAGAAGTATGTACACTCTTCCACACGAGGGAGTGCAGAGGGGGGGTACCCCCTCTGCGGGGTATGGGGGTCCATCCCCCCGGCTGGGGGGTCTGGGGGCAAGCAGGCCCCCAGCAGGGGTTCGGGGGCGAAGCCCCAGAAGCAAAAATTGCCTTATAAAAGTATATTGTAATTTCATTGTAAATCTGGACCGTTCATTATAAGGTCGTAGATCTAACGGTAGAGATTATGTCAACCCTCTTTTATGAGGGAAATGTATTGCAGCTATGGTTGATGGTGATTATTGTATTCTGAGAGAGGAGACTGTGAGAGAAAGAAGAGGAAGTTACAACGGGTTTTGCTGTAGGTTGTATCCCTTCGTTTGCTGGATAATAATAAAAGAAGGACCTGGCAATTTCTCTGGTGGATGTAGCCCACACTGGGTGAACCACATAAATCTGTGTCTCTCTTGTATTGTGTGTCTTATGTGTTTTGTTTCTGCATTTGTTTAATTTTATTGCTCCACGGTCCTGTTTTTCTAACACTTTTTGGGGCCTTGTTTGGTTAGGATGTTGATCATTCCTTTTCCCATAACATTTACAATATTGTTTGTCACCAATTTAACTTTGTTCCTTACTGAATCATATAGGTTTTCAATTAGGTTTTTATTTCTTGTCATATGATTGCTACACCCACTATATATAATCCAAATATCATTACAAGTCTATTGGGTAGCATTGCAAGTAAGGAATAAAGAGTCTTCATAGTTCTCATAGGTGTTAGAATATTTTTCATCCTTTTTGATAAGGTGATCCTTCTTCTTCGTGCATTCATGTGTATAATGACCTAGCTTATTACAAAAAGAAACACTTAACCTTGGATTTGTCATACCTCTGATATAGCTATGAGCTTCTATTCTTACTCCCCCTTGAGCTATGAGGTTTTTTATATGGAATCCTTTCTTGTTCTGAATCTTCCTTACTATCTCTTTGGTCATTTCTTTCATTACTCCTACCCCTTCCTCTTGACCTTAATCTTCCTCTGCCTCTTGAGATAGAAACATGAGATTTGAATGCATTTTCCAAAGATGAATCATCATTCCTATTTATTTTGGATTCATGGGATAGAAAATATCCCAACAACTCATCTAATTATATATGTGTCAAATCCTTAGACTCTTCAATGGATACAACCATTACATCAAATTTCTTTGGCAAGGTTCTAAGAACCTTCTCTATCACTTTCTGATCTAGAAGCTCTCCATCATTCATTCTTAAAACGGTTTACAATGTTCATGATTTGGGTCATGAATTGGTCTATTGATTCTAACTTATTCATCTTCAACTTCTCAAAATTCATACTTAATGTCCGCAACTTGATTTTATTTACCTTGGTAATGCCTTGATAGTTAGTCTCTAAGATGTCCCAAGTTGTCTTTTAGAATTTCGTTGTTGAGATCTTGGGAAATATATTGTCATCCAAGCCATTTTGAATGAGATAGAGTGCTTTTTCATCCATATTCCTATTTTCTCTGAGCTGATCGTTTTGAGCATTTGTCAAGGCTTGTTTGACTGCCTGATCAACTGGTTCTACATACCCATCAACTACAAAATCTCAAACATCCTGATAACATAATAATGTTCTCATTTTGATTTCCCAAACTTCATAATTATTCCTTGTGAGAATGGGGATCTATGGTTGTGCAAGGTTGTTGTTGCTTTAAGCCATTTTATTTACACAAGACAGAACCCTTTTCCTTCCTTTAAATTAACAAACTAAATTGTAATTTTTCTAAACATGTTTTATGAGTATCTACTAGATCCTTCACCATAAATTCAATTTATTTTTGAAAAAAAATTCACCATCACTCAACAAGAATGTATTCACCAGTCAAATATTAATAGAACGAAATTTCTCTTACCAACTCAAGCAAAAACCCTTCACTTGACTGGTGAAGGATGGCTCCAACCTTTCTATGCTACCACTGATGGAAGGAGGAGATTTACTATGAATGCTACAACATTCATCAACTAACGAAAGAACACCTTGAATTATTGCCACAACTCATGAACTTCACCCATGCATAATACTCAAGAATAATCTTCTAGAAATATCGAGGTGAAAAACTTTGTCTAGGTGTAACATCCAAAATAAACCACATCTAACTAAAAGTCAACCTTGAGACTTGCAAGACAACTCATCTAGAGATTTTTTATTAGTAGGAGTAATTACAATATTCTAACACATTGTTGGTTAACGTTGCAAGTACATTCTTTGTAATACTGGGCACATTGAAAATATTGTGGGAAATTTCTCCTTGTAAAAACTAATATATTTCGTCTACTTTACATAGATTTACAGGATTGCATTGGATGGTTTTATAGAATGAAGAGAATTTTTGGTTGTGAGAATGGAAAGAGAAATTATTCCATTCCTTTTCCCTTATCTTAGATAATTGGGTTGCTTCCCTTATCTTAGATAATTGGGTTGCTTCTGTAAGTGATGATGAATACAAATGTCATGCAGGATTGTGATTATTTGAAGAGGAAAAATATGGAGAATTTAAAAGCAAGGTGTTTATTTTTCCTCATATTTTTATAAAGTTCACCAAGCTATGCTTATGTTTTTTAACTATGCATAATCTACAAATCAATGGGGTGATATTGTTGAGTATGTGTTATATTCTTTGCACAATTAGCCCCATAAGTTGAGATAAATAGGGGTTATTAGGGGGGCCTAATAGGCTCCCCCTTGCCCAAAACATTTAGGGTTTTTTTTGGTGGTTTTTAGCGCACGATATTTTAGCCCGTGTTTTTTTTTTTTTAATTATAGTCCATGAATTACAATTGTAATCTAATCCAGGTTAATGGATTAGAGTTTTGGATGTCGCAGAATCTCCAAAAAAATTGCAATTTGTTAAGAAACAAATATCAATATAGCATAGAAAAACTTCAGAATAAGTACTCAACGCCTTGAAGAAGAGAGAATTTTAAATAATAAGCCTCTTCGAGGGGGAACCTCCTTTTACCCCACAAAAATGTTCAAGTACAAGATGATTCCAAATGAAAATGTCTCCTTGGTATATATAGGAGACTAGGACGTATAATTACAACTAATGGAATAAAGTCGACATAAATAAAATAACATTACTAATGTAATATGCCCCAATTAAGGGGTAATTATCCAATATTAGGGCTTAACATGCCCCTCCCCTTGAGACAATTGTTGTACACAATGCTTGAGTAACTTTGGATGCTTTTGTATAAAAGACTCATCTTCCCAAGTAGAATCTTCAGCTGGTAGTTTCCTCCATTTAATGAGATACTCTAAAATGGATCTATTCCTCAGCTGGTGAATTCTTGTGTTAGTGATGGCTTCAGGATCCAATATGATTTTTCCTTCCTCGTCAAGTTCTGGAAATATAGTTTGAACTGGGATCATGTCACCTATAACCTTCTTTAAGCATAAAACATGGAAAACTAGGTGTACTCGTGAAGATGCAGGCAACTCCAATTTGTATGCCATAGTACCAATCTTTTGCAACACCTTATAAGGGCCATAGTACTTTGGTGATAATTTATTATCCTT
>ML799249.1:72460-85781 GCA_009831015.1 Picea engelmannii
ATAGCCATATTTTTACTTTCAACATTTCTTGCCACCTTAAATGCATTCTCCAATTATTTGGGTTCCCAAAGGCGAACCTCATGTTGAATGTTATCCTTTAAAGTTCCTATGAATACATCAATCAAGTGCTCATTTGGAATATCTGTTACCTTAATATTCAATCATTGGAAGTTCTCAATGTTTTTGGTAACTGAACCCTTTTTCTTGAGATTTATCAATTGGCTAAAGAAGGTATTGCTCCTTGTATCCTCATAGTGTGCTATCATTTCTTTCGTGAAATTTGTCCAAGTGACAAGTGATTTGTGAGAACAAAGCCATCGATACCTTACAAATTGATTGGGTTTTAAATATAAAGAAGCAATTCATACCTTTTGTGTATGTGGCACATTATGTAGATAAAATAATTGCTCCATCTGAAGTATCCATGTGATTGGGTCCTTTCCATCAAACTTCCTCATATCGATCTTAGGAACATGGTTGGTCTTCAACCCAAAGTTGGAGTTTCTCCATTCTTGATTCGCCTTCCTTGTGTCCTCATCATGAATTTCATGGGATACATTTTCACTTTCAGGTGTCCTCTCTATTAGGAAATTTTTCAATCCTTCCATGATCTCCCCTTTTAAAACATCCATCTTAGTATTTATTTCCTCAAACTTAGCTTCTATTGAATCCATCATCTCTTGTAGTTCATCTTTTGTTACTCTCTTCTTTTGTAAATCATTTATGTCCCTACGCATTTCTTCATCTTCATCAAGAGTCTAAGTAGGATTGTCTGGAGGCTTATTTGGTGTAGAAGTTCCCTTTTTTGGTGGCATGTTGGCCAAGCATCACTTTAAACCTTGATTTTGAGGTGGTTCTGCTAGACAATCTTCATTTTATTGTATCTCCAAAATTTTGGCCCTTCTGAGTATGAAATTTTATTTTTTATAGGTCTTTGATATTTCTTCTCTTCAATGCCACATGTCTAATAAAAGTTGGATGTGCCAAGTGGAATTTACGATAACTTCCCCACAACCCGTTGATTTTTGTCCTTTCCAAGAGATCTCACTTGTATAGCGTGCCCCACACAAAATAATTGATAAAAAATTCTGAAACTCATACCAGAACTACTACGTTCTATCCACTACCCAATGCAACTAGTCTCACTCAATTTGGATACTCTAGGAAGAATTTATGATTGTTTTACCCGAAACACCTTCTTAAGACTAGTCAATAGGACTAGTCAGATACCCTATCTTCCACAGGGTGTATCTACAAATTTACAATGACCCAGAAGCTGAAATTTCTACCACGGATACCTTACTAATTTCTGAGAATAGCCTCCGGAGTTCAGGGTCTGAAACGTTACAAAAAAAAAAATTATAGCGAAAATTCTGCAATGACTCAATTCAAGATGATTCCAGAACCCTATCTTACAAAGGTTGTATCTCCTAAATTATAAGGCCTCAGGAGATGCATTTGTAACCCAACATACCTTGATCTATCTGCTAAATATCCTCCAAGTCATTCCTTCTGAATCGTTGTAGAAAAATAGTTATAGCGAAAATTCCACGGTGTCTCAGATGTAGCAGCGAAACCCCAAGACCTTGAGCTCTGATACCATATGTTAAGAACCAAATATCAATATAGCATAGAAAATCCTCATAATAAGTATTCAACGCCTTGAAGAAGAGATAATTTCAGATAATAAGCCTCTTCGAGGGGGCAACCTCCTTTTACCCCACATAAATCTTCAAGTACAAGATGATTCCAAATGAAAATGTCTCCTTGGCATATATAGGAGACTAGGAGGTATAATTACAACTAATGGAATAAAGCCAACATAAATAAAATAACATTACTAATGTAATATGCCCCAATTAAGGGGTAATGAGCCAATATTAAAGCTTAACATAGGTTTTCCTCGTTAAGGGTTTATAGCGTACATCTCTAAGTATTGTGTGTGAATGTTATTGTTTACTTTTCTATTTTATTAAGAATGTGTGTGTGCATTGCTTAATATATGAAATCTACATTGTTTCCAGAAACAAAGACTATTTTCCTGGAAGACGACATTGGAATATTTTTCAAATTTGAAGATCTTTTCATGGAGACTCCATTGGAAGAATGAATTCCTTGTTCTTAAATTTTTTAAGACTTGGTGCAAGGATGGCTCTGTGGAAATTTACATGGTGAGGGATGGCTCTCTGGAAGTTTCGTGAAGCATACAAAGCTTTGGATGTCAAGGTCATCTATTGGTATCCAAATAAATGTCCAATACGATGGTGGGAGGATTGCCCAAAGTTCGATGGCAATCCATCTTCATCCATTGCACATGCTGTAAAATTTGTCAAATATACTTCCAAGCTGGATGATACATGACGATGTGTGGGTAAGACCATTTCTATTATCATGAGGTGATACAGAGGGACTGGTTCAGGCGTTCTTGAAACCCAAAGAGCATCCCCTCTATGGTCATTTTTGTCCAAAAGTTCCTCAAGCATTAGGGGCTTAGATTTTAGAGGTTCCAAGATACTCTTCAAAATCTTGAGAAAACCCTTTTTTAAGAGGGATTTTCATTGAACCCATTTGAAGGAATTGAAGCCACAACTAAGGAGCAAGAACCTAAGGATAATTGTGATTATGTTCTTGCTGAATAAAGTTACTAGGAACTGAAGGAAAGTAGTGAAGAAAACAATGAGTTTTGTGAACATCTGGTAGAACACTAACATAATGAAGATTTCATGATTGGCCTTTGTATACAAAGAAGAGAAGAATTCGATGTTATTTTGGAAAATTATCAAGAACAGAACTCTCCACTTACAAAGAAGAGAGGAATTCGATGTTATTGTGTTCAGCTCGAGAACGAAGCTTGGAGGAGAACTCTCCACTTAAAAAAAACACCTTTGTCTTAATCTCTTGGATTTTCATTGTTGTTGAGAAGTTCATTTTATAATTCCGTATTAGGTCGATGTGTAATTTTGATCTCTTGGATTTTCATTGTTGTTGAGAAGTCCATTTTATAATTCAGTATTAGGTTGATGTGTAATTTTGTGTCTAAATTCAACGTGGAGCTGATACTTGTCAACCTTAAATAATAATAATAAAAAATTAACTAAATGAAAATTGTATATGTCAGCTCTAACCTTTTGCCAAATAAAATCTATATATATATATATATATAATAAATTAAGCCAACCTAATTAAATCAACTTAATTAATTTAAGCTTTTTAACTAGTTTTAGAGAGCAAAACAAAAAAATTACACCTCGGAGAACAAAAAGTTTACACCTCAAAGATTTGGTCCTTACTCCAATTCCGTAGAAACAGAGTTAAAATGAGTATATGCTGATTGATAATAACATAATAACGCTTGTTACTATTGAAAGAGGCAGCACTAGTATGTGAATATTTATTTATGTAAAGAAGGAGACAACAGCTTCTGTCTTATTACCAGAAAATGCATGGATGGAATGGTTATATATATATATATATATATATATATATATATATATTCATGATAAGGTTTAATTTAAATATGAATGCGCCGGGAGTCATGGAATCCACATCCTGATAATCTAAAACAAGCAGATGCTGGTTGGTTAGATATGATGAAATTGAGTGAGTGAGCATGCATGTGAAGTATAAAAGCAGCCCGTCCCAGGTAAGCACAGGCTGGCAAAGCTAGTGATGCAGAGCATACAATGTTAAAATAGCATGGGGCATCCAGGCAGCCCAAATTCTAAGATGCTATGTTACAGCTCATGTGATATTATACGACGGATGCTCATTTTCTATCCCAAGTAGTTAGGAGAGAATAATGGTTGTGCTCAGCAGCGATTTTCAATTGTCAAGTCGTTGTTTTGAATATAAAGAATAAAGAACGTTTATGCAGAAGAAATTGAACACGCAAAACATGTTGTGATAGTAGATACCTTGTTTTATTTATGGATGAATAAGATTTTTAAAATGAAGATTATTTATATTGATTTAGAATTAAGGAAAAATTGAAAAATGAAATAAATGTAATCTTACATTAGTTTATTTATAAATAATTAAATTTAAAATTTAATTAAATATAAAAAACTAAAAATATGTACAAATGAATACATAGAAAAAAAAAAAACATCCCATTCTCTATTTTCGATATGATATTTTTATTTCATAAAACATATCAATCCATTTACTCCACAACAGTGTGTATATGTGGATAATTAATATTCATCGATGCTGTATCTTTGACTTTTGTATTTTATGCCACATTGTTTCCAGATAGCTGAGTATCTAACTTCACTGTTCTCTTATGAATCTGTGGGCGTGCATCACAACTTTAAAATGGTTTTCTCAAATAGTACACGGCATGCACCTTAGCTTACCTGTCTCCATTTTATAAAACATTTTTTTATGTTAATTTACTGATATGCCTACTCAATAAATATGTGCATATATACTAAAGTTTGGTGTATCTTGAATTTTTTTTTTTATCATTATGTATTTTTACTTTCTAAAGCAATTTCAGGTGAAATAAGTTTTACATTTATTTAAAATTTAAATAGTTTTTTAATGCATAAATAAATTCAACACCCTTAAAAACCCCAGGACATCTATAATATGTAATTTTCTAAATTTCTTATTAGATTTTGGGAAAAATTTGTCAAAAAAATTGCCTAAAAAAAGTAAAAACTTAGAAAAGACTACGTCCTAAAGTTTTATAGACATCACACATGCAAGTTGTATAGGTATGATACCGATGTAAAGAAAACACCATTCCCAATTTTAAATTTAGATTGCCCTGCTTATTCCCAGATTAGATCCCAATTTAAAAATAGTAGTCACAATACAAACCCTCCTAAACCTCCTAAGTCATTGATCCGGATTTTATGAGCAGAACGAAATGACTATTATTAATAGATGATTAACACATAATAACAAAGGCTTAACACAAAATAACAAAGATACAGTAAAAATGGTTTTCTATTCAATAAGGAAATAAACTGAAACTGTAAAATGCAGCGGAAGGAAAACAAACTTGCTAGAATGGTGACAGCTTATCTCTGAGAAGAGATGTGATGATTGTGCTCATTCGCAAGAAGCTCGTTACAATGAGGCTCTGAAGGCCTTTTACAATAAACAGGAATGTCAAAAACCCTAGACATCCAAAAACTTAACCCTAGGAGATGAAGCATCAAAAGTCATGTGGGCCCCGTTTGGGTAAGTCAGTACATCAACTTCCCAGGGTTGTAACTTTTGCATACGATCTATGTTTGACACGCTCAATACCTCATTATAAATATCTATCCGAGGACTACAACTTTGATGTGAGCAACATCGAAGGAACTTCCATGTTACTCCTCGTTTTCCCAAAAAACGTCGTTTAGGGCCTCAAAACAGCTCCAGAAGTTCAGGACCCGAAAAACTATTAAAAATAATAAATAACCAAAATTGTCAGAAAATTGTTTTGAACCAGTTGGAAAAGGTGGGTGGCCATCAATATCCACCTGGATCAATCCTCCCTCCTTAGGAAGCAATGGTCTCCATTGCATTGAGTTCCCCCATCAGATGAGAAAATTTCTATTGAATTTGGCCCCGGGTGAGCCACTTGCCTTGGTGCAGGAGTTGCCCTGCTTTGACGACTCGATAAAGTTGTATCATTTGCTGTCGAGTGCCCTTGATCTGTGTGTCCACAATCTGATCACTGGATGCATGTTGTATGCAGTTGGGGTTGAGCTCTGTTGGTGTTAGTTGTTCTACTACTTTTGAGGTGTCCAATAAGGTCGAAGGAGATCCACGTTGAAAACTAGGTGCAGGCCAAGGAAAGGAGGAATGTTGAGCTCAAAATCATTATCCCCCACATCCTTGGTGATGGTGTACGACCCATAACGGAGTGGGTGAAGCTTCCGATGGGGTCCTATAAGGCGTTCTTTCTGCAAGTGCAACCAAACATTGTCGCCCATCTGAAACTTATGTGGTACTCGATGTTGATCATGGCATTGCTTGTACTTTTCATTGGACTTCTGTAGGATATCTTGAACTTGTTGGCAGATGTGCTAGATCCGTTCAATGAACCAGGTGGCTTTGTCAGCTTCATTTAGAGCAAGAGATGAGTCGGTCGAAGTGACCGCAAGGGGAAGTGCAACATTTATGGGACCCAATGATTGGAATCCCAACCCCACCTGAAAGGGGTTGTGGCTGGTTGAGCTATGCAGGGCTCAGTTGTAGCTATGATGGACATAGGGAAGTCTCTCATCCCATGTGCGAGGGTGCTTGAAATTATATATGCGTAGGATATGCACAATCATTTGATTTACGACCTCAGTTTGGCCATCTATCTGGGGGTGTAAGGCCATGGATTTGGTGAGCTTGGTGTCTAGCAGTGACCATAGGCTCGACCAGAATGTGCTAAGAAATTGATTGTCCCGATCTAAGACAATGGTTTGTGGGATTCCAAAATGTACCCAGACTCATTCAAATAAGAGCTTGGCAGTGACCTATGTTGTGATGCTCTTCTTGCAGGCAACCAAAATCACCATCTTAGAAAAGTGATCAACAACCAAAAAAACATAGTCGTTTCCCCGCTTGCTGGACGAGAGGCCCGACATGTAGTCCATTGAGATGGATTCCCATGGCCTGTCAGAAGTAGGAAGAGGGGTGTACAGGCCCTGTTTCTTAGTGGTCGGTTTGGCAATAGCTCTGGCAGTGCAGGACCCAATATACTTGTTGATCTTCTCTCGAAGTTTCAGCCAGTAGAAATGTTTTTGTAGAATTGCCACTGTCTTTTCAATGCCAAAGTGTCCTACCACCCGAGTGTAGTGGGATTCCCAGATCATCTTTGCTCGCTCTCTTGATAGAACCCAGATATGGCCCAGACGACACAACAACCCATCATGAAGATGGAAATTATCGACAACTACGTTTACACCCAAAATTTGGTAGGTGGTGGTGAAGTCCGGGTTTGTCTCATAGAGTTGGGGCCATCTAAAGGTCTCATGGTTGCAAGAGTCTAGCACCATGGTGAGTGCCACGACTGATATTTTGTTGAGGCAATCAACAACGTAGTTGATGCTTCCTGTTTTATACTTGATGTTAAGGTGGAATTTCTACAAGTATGTGGACCACTTTTGATGGCAGTCATTCTGCAATTTTTCTCGTGTCTGCATGAACTGCAATAGCTTATGATCAGTGTGGATGACTATCTCCTTCCAAAGAATGTAATGTCTCCACTGATGACAGGCTTGCACAATGGAGTACATTTCTTTGTCATAAGTAGGGTACTTACGGACAACATCTGATAGTGTCTAATTATGATGGGCCATGGGGTGGTCGTGTTGAGTGGGAACGACACCCACAACATAGTCTGAAGCATCTGTCTCAATCTCAAAGGGTTGTTGCAGTTCTGGTAGTGAAAATATCGGGGCTTAGCACAAGCATTGCTTCAAATCATCGAACACTTGTTTTTGGGACTGATCGCATGCAAATTTCTCCTTACCACCACCACCCTTGGCTATTTGGTTGAGGGCCCATGCAATATGGGAGAAACCCAACACGAACCTGTGGTAGAAATTGGCAAGGCCCAAGAATCTTTGAAGCTCAGTGAGTGTGGTTGGGGCTGGCCAGTCATGGATAACTTGGATCTTGACTGGATCCACATGTACGCCATGTTGATCAACGATGTATCCAAGGTAATGGACCATGTCCATGCCAAAGGAGAATTTTTCCAAGTTGGCATATAGCTTGAGCTGTCACAGGGTGTGTAGAACCTGTTGAATATGCTGCAAGTGTTCTCCCCAAGTCTTTTCGTAAATGAGAATGTCATCCAGATACACCAATATAAAAGTATTGGTGAATGGTCACATGATATCATCCATCATCCTCATGAAAGTGGTTGGAGAATTTGTCAAACCAAAGGGCATGACCAACCATTCAAAAAGGACTTCCTTTGACTTGAAGGAAGTCTTCCATACATATGTTTGTTCTATCAGGAGCTGGTGGTAGCCAGAATTCAGATCAATCTTACTAAATTATTTTTCCCCCGTGAGTTGATCAAGGAGGTCGTCGATTCGGGGAATCAGGTACCAATTTCTGACTGTGATTTTATTCAGAGCTGAGTAGTCAATTTAGAGTCGCCACGTTCCAAATTTATTCTATACCAGCACGATTGGGCTCCCGCAAGGTGATGAGATAGGACGTATGTGCCCCTTGTGGAGCAGTTCTTGGATCTGTCACTTGATATCCTCATTCTCTAACAGAGAGCAACGATAGACTGGACCATTGGGAAGCGGTGCACCAGGGGTCAGATCGATGAGGTGCTTGACCTGACAGTGCAGAGGTACCCCGATAGGTGAGGAGAAGATATCTAAGTATTCTTCCATGACCTTATCTACATGCTTCTGCTGTGTGGAGAGGTCGACCACAGAGAACCTGGATGTGTATGTGATGTTTCGATTGTTCTGAGAACGAATCACGAAGAAGACAAACTTCCCCGTATGAGAGATGACCTTTCTGCATTGCTTAGCAGAGATCAAGGAAATAACACTAGGTGGGACTTCCTCGGGTATCCTGTACAATTTCCTGTTCAAAGTAATAATAACACTACAAGGCCTAGACTCATATACAACATGATGTTTCCATAAATAAGGTTTGCCCAAAATAACATCACAAACTTTGAGAGGAGAAAGATCACACAATACCTCGTATTTGAAGGGCTTTATGTTGTACAACATTTGACACTGTTGGCTAATGCGGAGATTGCTTCCTTGGCAGGGCCATTCAATGGTGTAGGGTTGTGGGTGCAGCGCTGTCGGTAGGGCCAGCCGCTTGATGACCTCTGCTGAGATGAGGTTCTTCTAGCTACCGCTATCAACAATGAAGTGAAATGGGGTTCCTTTTACCCACATATGTGAATAGAAGAGGTGCTCTCCTTCTTTTGGATCGTCTGGTTCACCAGGCTGGAGCTTGGTGGTGGAAACAATGGCACTGGGTTCCACGTCAATGCTCCATCTTCCCCTTTATGGTTCTGACTCATAGTTAGAACCTAGATTTGATTCAGAGGCTTTCACTTCGACCACCAGTGACTGCTTTGAGAAGCAGTCAACAGTGTTATTCCAAGGGCTCTTATGGAAGTCGCACCACTTCCCAGTATCTTTCTTTGTATTTTCAATGTCCTTCTTTGATTGCAACTTGGACGGGTTGTCCTGATACTATCCATCTTTTCTTTATCCTTTGTTCTATGGGTTGGGTCCGCTCTTTCATGGATTTTGCCGTGAGGGGTTCCCAGGCCCAAAATGCCACGTCTTTTGTTTGATATTTTGCTCGATTTTGAATACATACCGGTAGGCCGCACCCAAGGATGAGATGTCCAGAAATTCCATGCAGAGCACCACGATACTTGAGCACCAAATTTCACTTTGAATATTTGATACCCATCTTGGTGCACAAGGTATGGAAGATATTTTTGAACTCCGACACTGCTTGGTCTCTTTATTGCCACAGTGTGGTCCATTTGGTATACAAGTCGTCATAACTTCCAATAGGGTAGTATTGTTCCTTAATAGCATCCCTGAAGGATTCCCAGGTGGTCGTGACTATAAATAATGAGGGTTGCTCTGTTTCCTTTTTCTCACAGAAAGTTTCCCACCAATATTTGACATGGGGAACGGATTTGAGGAACGCAAAAGTAATCTTTTCTCTATTCGAAAAGTTATGGACAAAAAAATACCATTCTAGTAATTCATCCACTTATCTACAACATTTGTGTCTATCTGAACTTCAAATACAGGAATATCAAATTTGATTTGTACCTCTAATGGGGCGACTCCTCCGCTTGATGAAGATGTGTCGTCTGTTGGTAGTCGTCGAAGGATTTGCATGAAACTATCCATCATCTCATTCCTCTATTGTGTGAGGGCTTCCTCAAGAATTTTTTTGAAAGGATCTCTTGTACCATCATATTTATTTTCTCCTGCCATGAGAGGTCACTTAGGCGTGCGAGAGATTTTGTCCTCAAGAGAAACAAGCTCGAGACCCGATTCTTTGTACTCCGACCTCGTTGGGGACATGCATTAAGACGACAAGGAGTAGACCGCTCTGATACCACTGATACAGATTTTATGAGTAGAACGAAATGACTATAGATTATTAACAAATTCTTAACACAGAATAACAGAGATACAATAAAACTAGTTTTCTATTCAATAAGGAAATAAGTTGAAATTGTAAAATGCAGCAGAAAACAAGCTTGCTAGAATGGTGGCGGCTTATCTCTAAGAAGAGATGTGATGGCTGCACTCATTCACAAGAAGATCATTACAATGAGGCTCTGAAGGCCTTTTACAATAAATAGGAATTTCAAAAACCCTATACATCCAAAAACCTAACCGTAGGAGATGAAGCGCCAAAAGTCATGTGGGCCCCGTTTGGGTAAGTCAGTACATCAACTTCCTGAGGTCGTAAATTTTTCATACGATCTACGTTTGACACGCTCAATAGCTCGTTAAAAATATCTAACTAAGGAATACAACTTTGATGTGAGCAACATCGAAGGAACTTCCATGTTGCTCCCCATTTTCCCAAAAAACGTCGTTTAGGGCCTCAAAACGACTCCGGAAGTTCAGGACCCAAAAAGATGTTAAAAATAGTAAATTACCAAAAATTCCAGAAAACTGTTTTGAGCCTGTTGGAAAAGGTGGGTGGCCACCAATATCCACCTGGATCAATCATCAAAACTATGGTGATATAGTATGGCTTCTCTCAGATCTTTTTGAGCATATAAATGCAATTTTAAAGAAATCAAAGTAATCTCTTTCAACAATTTTTAATAATTCATTGTTATCATCCATTTAATTAGCTATTTTCATCAATATTATCAACTTAATTGGTTATTTTCATCAATATTATATCTCAAGGACTAATTTGAATGCTTTGTTCATTTCTATAAGCAATCCTTGTTCCTCTCTTCAATGGTCACTTACCATTCTTCTTCTTTAAATACAAACCCTAGGAGTATTTTCCAACATATTAGCTTCATGTGTCCAATAGATTGTGAGTTGAGTATCCACTAGATATTGTAAATAGTTTTTATCTTTTCTAACAAAATGGCACTTATTCATGATATGATTCATTGTATTTATTCTACATTAGGAATTATCATTAATAATGAACAAGGTGAGTTTTTAGTGTTTAGTATTTACTAAATGAAGTATTTACTTTATTTTCCATACTAAAGTGGAGTACATAGGCGTGTTCATACTAAAGTGGAGTACATAGGTGTGTTTTAGTTGTTTGTATTTTCTAAAAAAATTAGCACTTATGAATATATTGTTACCATCTTCTACCTACATCGAGCTATATAACTATTTTAGATTGTAATTGGGCACTTAAGTTGTGACATTCAATTACTTTCATATTATTTTTATCATTAATTATGTTATCGAGTATAATTCTTAAAAATGAAATTATTGTCGTCGTCGTTGTTGTTGTTGTAATATTTTAATATTTAATATTTAATATTTTTCACTTTAAGTTGTGGGTTAGAGCTTGTTGGAGCTAAGAGAGGCTTCTTCAACATTCAACAAGAGTGGCCAAGGGATATTTTATGGGCCTTCAACTAATGTATTGGATTCCCAAGTAAGCTTTATTTTCTCAATTAACTCCTTTTTCTTTAAATTTACAAATTCAAGATGTGATTGAGAATCGTATTTGGGATAGGATTTGGGTTTATATTTGAGATGGGTGATTGCACGAAGTTGGTGGACGATAAAGTGCAATGGAGTGAGCAGGAATGCATGCATGTTTCTAGAAAAGTGCATGCATTCATGATGTGACAAGTTCGGAAAACCCCAAACCTCCACTCAACAAGCCATGTAGGCACATTCCCAAGAACGCGTGCGCATTCTGAAGAATGCATGCGCATTCTAAAGAATGCACATACGTTCCTAAGAAGCATGTGTACAAGAATGTGTGCACATTCCTAAAAATATTGAAATAAAAATAACACGTGTGCTTTAGGAATGTGCATGTGTTCCTGTTATCGCACAGTTTGTAGGAAAGGTTTAGATAACTGGAGTCAAGGCTCAAACTGGTGTAACAGGAGCTTTCCCCACCCAATGTCACCTCGATGGGGAGCTCTTTCTATTCTGGGTGGATAATCCCAAGGGAGACGTCCCTAGTAATCTGGGGTTCTGAAGGAGAAGGATCAAGGTTTAAGGTTTCAAAGGTTAAGGATAGGCTTCCCTTCATAGATTACTGCCCAAATGATAGTCAAAAGAAGAATATATCCCACTGGATGGCACCTGTTTGCGAGACAAGGCAAATAAAGCTAGAAAATGTGCTGCAATGGTTAGTACTTCAAAGTATTAATGATTATCTTTAATACATATGAGCATTAATGAAAGTAATTATTGATGAGGTCAATGATTGCAATAAAAGCTTGTATTTTATGTCACTTCCTCAATAAATACACAAGAGATACTGGCATTCAATGTGTAAGTTCAAATCTTATATTATCACAATGCAAATCTGCTCATATAAATATTGTTGCTGCATCACTATTGCAGAAATAGGTGACGTCATCCCTAATTTATGTCAATTTTGGAGGGCAAAAAGTGAACGTTTTACTTATTAAACCAAAGAAAATAATCTACACTTCAAATTCCAACCAAATCACAACGTTTTACACTTAAACAATGGTTAAAAGAGGCTTGACTTCATCAATATTTCTGTTGATACAAAGGTGACGTCAACCCTAAATTAAGTTAGTTTGAAGGACAAAGAAGTGGCAGTTTTACAAAAAAGAACAATGAAAATGCTCAACACATCAATGCCAATCAAAGGATGACCCAGCCGCAATTTTATACCAATCAAAATTTTAATATAGGCATGACGTCATCTAGCTAGTTAGGGTTAGTAGGGTTAGTTAGGGTTTCAAATTAAAAGAGTTTGAAATATTTGTTTGAACATCAAAGACTCAACGTTGTAGCTTAAGACCATTGTCTTGGGTATTATGGAGTCAAGGAGAGAGACTAATGGCTTGGGAGAATCTAAATCTAAAGACGGGAGAGTTAGGCTTGATGGTGTTGCAATGGCAAGGCCACCAAGTCAAAACCCTAAGGGGAGGAGGCTCATTCCGGTGTAGCTAAAGCTAGGCCTCATGCTCCTCCCTCTTTCCTTAGAACTGTTTGGCAAAACGGCTAGCTTTAAAATACAAGTCTAGGGCTGAAAAGTGTTTCTTGGGGACAAGGCTTTTCAAACCCTAAGAGTCCAAACCCTAGGTGTAAACTTAATTAGGCCTAGGACGTCCTCTTTTTTCAACTTGTATCCAAAACTAACTCAGAAAAAAGAAAGGCTA
>ML799249.1:95380-111958 GCA_009831015.1 Picea engelmannii
AGAGCGAGAGAGAGAGGAGGAGGAAGAGTTGGACAGATAGGGAGAGGGAAATAATGCTAGAGAGAGAGAGAGAGAGAGAGAGAGAGAGAATGAAAGAGATATTTGTGGGAGAGAGAGAGAGAGGGTTCAAATGACTAGTGTTTTGGCCAGAAGAAAGGTTAAATTCTGGTTATTGGGCCAAATGAGCTAGGGTCCATCATATTTGAATACCCAAACGATACTATGAATGAGTGTCTGTCCAAGAACCTTTTTGGATTTCCTAGAGGCCATATGCTCTATGTGAAAAACATTATAAAGGGGATACCTCAAATCTATTCCAAATGCATAGACACATCGTACACCACTCTAGATCCAGGAGGGCATTGGGTTTTTCCAAATCATGGGGAGTGAACAAGAGTATGTGTTATAAGGGAAAAACTCTCTACGGCCAAGGGTAAACCACAACAAACAACTATGACTGCAGAAAACAACTCAATTCCAACATATGCTATATAGACTAATGTGTAATACAAGAAAGAGGCCTACCTCAATCCAATGTTTGATGATGTTCCACCATTGATCACTTTGACCCAAAGATTTATACCTGCAAGAAGTTCTCAAAAAACAAGAAAATCAAGTAGATAGGGATGATATAAAAGGGATTAGCACATTAGATAGCATAATCCATTAAAAAACATTACAAACACGCCCATGGATAATAATCATATATTTGCAAGATACCAATAGGACGGGAAAGGAGTATTTCTATTAATAATTGATCAGTAGAAGTGTCAACATTACAGACTTTCGTGTTAGCACAGTTTGAAACCAAGAAACCAAGTTCCTTGCAACTGGGTCTCCACCACTCAATCCTCCACCAAAGGAAAGCTCATGAGAAAGAGGCAAAGAGGTCCTCTCAACAATAAGGGAAGAGCTTGGGGGATGAACACTATGTTTAGACTTGAGGGACAAAGGGATTCAGACTCAATATGAAGTAATTTATCCAGAGTAACTTTGATCTCAAAGTTGAATGCTTTCTCCTCTTTTCCATAGTTCAAAATTGTGCTCTTATAGCCTCCAGAATGCAACTGAAGGGCCAAGTCGGAACATTTCCAGTATATGGAAGGCCAAGGATCAGAGATATTTTGTTGTGATATGGAAACTTGACCTCATTTTGTATTTTTTGGCACAAATCTCGATATACGTGAGATGTAATGGAGCAGCAGGAGTATACACATCTTGCATAGCAGTTAAGGAGCGTATATGTGGAAAAATGTATATTTTTAGCTCTGGATTCATAAAAAATGGATGAAAAGTCTGCATAGGGAAATAGAAAAAGGCCCTCTATGCAAGATATCAATAGAGAGGCAAATCTTGCTATAATAGATGCCCCCTAATGTGTGAGATTAGAGGAGTATCTGTGATGAGCGAATACATTATAAATAACCCAAAAGTGCAGTGGTAGAGAACCAGCTGGATGAACTCAGTTGCTCATTACATTATGTACTGACTTTGCATACATGGTTGCCAAGAATATAATGAATATCCATGTGGAAAATATACCAAACAAGTGTTCATGGCCATGAATAGGAAAATAGAAATGCGGTTATATGCCAAAATTTTTCATAGTCACGAATAAGGCCCAGTGAAACCAGTCTCAAAAATCAATCTAAAGATATCTGTATACCATGGAGTACAATCTGATCTCCCATGATCACTGAAGTCAAAGAGGTATTGGTCCAATGAAATGGAAGCAACATCTCAAGAAATATGCAGCCACATAGTGATGTCTTCAAGTCTTCTACACTATCTGCCAATGGTGCAAGTCTACATCATGTGAATAAATGAGTTGAGGTCGAACACGATGAGACATCGTTTGATTACCGATCATTGAAGTATACCGTTAACAAACGCGAGACAACCTACCGATAATGAAAGTAGGTATCAAGGCATTGAGTACATCTCTACAAATGTGAATAAAGGAGTTGGTGTCGAACACTTACGAGATCCATTGATTAGGAGACATTAATGTATTCCCATTTGTCAATGGCGAGAGAGCTTGCCACTAATGACTACAAGCCTCAAGGTACTCATAAAACTCTAGGTCTCATATCCAGAATAAATGAGCTGAATTCGATGGAAAGAGACGCACTGAAAGGAGAGCATTGAGGCGTCTCTCATCAGTCAGCATGAGGAATAAAGAAGGAGCTTCATGATTTGGTGGATATCGGATGAAGAACATGTTCACGAACCAACGAACCTATGCGTCTTTTGCATGTGCCAAATGCAAGTGGTACACGAAAAGGACCCTCTGAATAGTAGCCAATGATGAAAAGATACTGACAAAGGTGAGGAAACCACCAATAAGGCTAATGGAATCTAAGAAACGGCACAAATCCCAAAGTGTGAATAGATGTCTTACCGTCGAACACAAGGGAAACCACCCAGTGAATGACCAATGATGAAATGTCGATTTGTGGGTTCAAGGTGACCTACCAATGATGAAAGTAGGGCCAGGGTGCATGATAAGACCAAAGTATCATGTGATTCTAAGACAAACTGAGGGTATGGATGACATGCAAAGTCAATATTTCTAAGGAGTGGTCGACATAGGTTGATATACTTCCTTTTAACAAGAGCATGAGACATATGGTGGACTACGAAAACATGGACTTAATGATGTGACAATTAGATGCAGGAGGCATCAATAACGTTCTCTATAGGGACTGAAAGAATAACCAGTTAGTAGAGAAAACTCTGTAGTGAGATCAGCTTCCTAAGGCCATGCTAAACCCAAAATTATGATGACATGAGGACTCAATAACTTTGTGCTATGTTCAAAGGCGACACGACTGCTGCCAATTACAATATAGTATTCCCTTCCCGCCCGTATTTTTTTGTTTTTTCATAACAAATGAATGCTATGATACAGAGGAGGGAACGAGTGTCGCAAGTAAGAAAAACTAGTTCCAGTAGTGGAATGTACCTATGCTCAATGCAAGGAAATGCATGTGGGAGATGGACACTCAGGGCGATGTTCCCTACAGGGTATAGGGTGTCAAATTGAGAAGGATAAAAACAAGGCTCTACTTGGTTGAGGATGAAAACTTCTTAGGCAACAGTTTATAACGCAAAGAGAGAACTAGCTAAAGGATCAATACAACAAACGAGGGCATGAGATGCAATCACAACTTAATGCCAAAAAGTGTCCTTTTTTATATCTTTTAGTCTACTTGGTGTGAAAAAGGGGTAAACTTGTGCCAAATAGACATCTTTTCAAATCCAATTTACGAGTGTGAAAAAGACAAGTTCACTTGGCAATATTTTCTATTTTTGATAGAGAGTCAGAAAAGAGCTTAACTTGGACTCATGATCTTTCAAATCCAATTTTAACGAGTGTAAAAGGGACAAATCACTCGATGATATTTTTCAGTTTTTGGACGAGTCTGAAAAGAGCTTAACTAAGATTCGTTATTGGGAGTCTGTGGGTAATAAGGCCGCATGTGCATGAATGAGAAATGAGGCTCCTTGTAAAGTCACATATTGAATTATAATGGACTCCCAGTCCTAAGGGAAAAAAAAATCGGCATGGGCACCAAATGAAAAAGAGGTTCTAACTAGGGTACCCATGTTTGGTAAGTCTCTACCATTTATTAACAATGCTATTAATAACAGATGGAGTTTTATGCGTCGCAATAAATGGGTTCATACCTAAGGCGTAAAAAGCAGTAGTCAAAGGATAATGCAAAAAAATTCACGATAGAGTAGATACCTATATTATATGCTAGGTTATGAATATACCTTCCCGAGGAGACGAATGACCAAACATGACGTTGAAATCCGTAAGAAAATTAAGTTGAAACTAAAAAAACCAGCTTAAAACCATTCTTGAATTAGTCCATTAGACAAAATAATAGCATAAAACTATATCAAGTGGGTAAAAAATGGCTTATAAATAGTAATAAAATCAAAATTTACTGTATCATTTTCATTTTTACCCAAATAGTGCAATTTGGACTAAAACACCTCTAGAATTCAAATGATGATTGTGGGAGAAATAGCCAATGGAATCACACACCGTCTAGACCAGGTAACTCTTCATCCTATCCTCTTCAAATTCGATGGTTTACAATTTTGAGTTAGGTTCTATTTTGTTAGTTTTTAAGGGCGCAAATTGGGTTTTTCGGTATACGTGGGTTTCTCTGAATAGGTCACTTATATGACTAGTTATATGCCCCTGTGTGAACCACAAGGGGCATATATCAGGCCCTACCCATGACTTTTTGTAAATAAACCGCGTATACATGCGCAAATGGCAAAAAAAGATGTTTCTAACTCAAAAATGATTTGGTTTTTTGTAGGATGGTGTTGGAATGGAGAGAGCGAGAGCATGAGGAGGTAGATGCAGTAGTGGATCGAGATCCGGTGGCTCAAGCAGCTTTAAAAATATGTGGTTTATACAAATTTTGGGCTCTCAAAGGAATGAGTTCCCAAGTGAGGTTGTTGGAAATGCTAGTGGGCTATTGGGATCCCGATAGTGAGAGCTTTATCCTTGATGGACAACCATTAAGGATCGAAGTAGAGGAAATCTACTTCTTAACTAGATTTTCATGTTGAGGAGAGGTTGTGGACCTCAAGTCATGCGAGGCAAGGAGTGGGATGAAGGTTGAAGAATACATCGAGGCCCACTATGTTGCAGGGACTCCCATTGTGGGTAGTCAAATCTGTATCTAGGCTATAGGTAAAATCAACCTGAAGATTATTGTGCTCGTGCTTACCAGGATCATAGGATTGGCCTCGTTGCATCAAGCATCGATACCACTTATGTTTTATGCACTGGAGTGTGAGAGACCCACCATCTACGATTGATGTACCTCACTATTGACCAACATGAAAGGTCAGTTGATAGAGTGCAAGCAGGGGAGGAAGAGAAACTTCGGTTTTTCCTCTATCCTTTGCATCTTCATTTTTTAGCAATTCCCAAGTCTGGGACCTAGAGTGGAGATCATTCCTAGAGGACCACATGATCCGACTATGGCGCGATGGATCAAGGTCATGAGACGGAAGGGGGGAGGTAGGGTGGTGACACCCTACAATGATGATTTTTTCTTCTGGTGGCGGAGACAAATCATAGTTCTGGAAAACTATCCCTATGAGGGAATCTATTTCAAAGGAGATCCTGATATGTCACTTCCACCAAGAGTCACCTATAGCACCATAGGTAAAAAAAAATTATATATTTCATTTTGTTTATATTTTTGTATTGAAGAGAACAAAAATATTTTTGGATGGTGTTTTAAATATTAACTTGATACTTGTGTGATTGCAGATGTGGGTCTGCAACAGCCAAAGCGATTCCTACGACATAGGCGGAGGCACCGGGGAGATGAGGCAGTGGGAGGAGAAGCAGAGAGAGTCCTACAGAATGTGTAGGGTAACCTGTCTCGTCTGAAACAGAGGATTCCTATGGTTCAGGTGGAGGATCTACCTAAAGCCATGCAGTGACACGTTTTCGATGTACCTAGAGCATGGGTATGACTCTTCCTGAATCTCACAAATGTCGTGGTTTGCTATCATGATACGCATCCGGCACCACAGGCGTATATGTCATGGGACATGTATATCGACTGTATATGTATTTTGAGGGTTTTAGCCCCAATTTTGTAATATAAACACCATAGTTTTTGGAAATATATAAAGAGGGATCTTCGGATTTACTCATATCTTACAATGTGTACATTGTTTTAATGGTCTTATTTTCTTTATTAATGTGACAAATGCCAATCTAAAACAAAATTAGTGTAGGCATTGGATACCTGATTAGAACCTCTAGGAATGTGAAAGTATGTAATAAAATAAAATTGTCATTATAAAAGACGTACCCGCAGGAATCGATGGAGTAATGTCAGATCACACACATGATAACGGTCGTTCAACTAACATATGACTAGCTGAGAATCTAGGTGAACCTCTAGAGAGAAAATACTATATGAGATAGCATCGCGCAAAAGTTCTATGACGACGCTCTATTCAGCCACATTGTTCATGGATGGCCCTAGGCATACGCCACTTGAAGACACCAGTAGACCCTCGGGTGAGTAAATCACCCAAGCAGAGGAAGCCAAGTTCTGTGTATGATGACTGGCTCCATCTGTGAATCCTAGGTAGATCGAAGACTCCATTGACATCTACCAACCAAAAGGGAAACCTCGATAAGAAAGTCGAAGACAAAAAGAAAAAAGATGTATATACACTAAAATTACATTAGCATACAAAGGGTTTCGCTTAATCCCAGGGCTCAAGTGTAATACCTTTTCAAGTAGAGCCCATTTTTGGGCTTGACCAATTTCTTCCCTTCATAATCTTCCAATTTGTAGGCTCCTTTTTCTAGAACACATCGCACGATATAAGGACCATGCCACATGGGTTTAAACTTGCCTACCCCTAAAGGTTCTTTGGCTTGGTCATACAATAGGACCAATTCACCCTCAGTATACAACCGAGGGAAAACAAACTTGTCGTACTGAACCTTGACACATTTTTTGTTTGCCTCGATATCCGTAAAGGTGTCTCAGCGCTGCTCGTCAAGACTCTCTAGGTGCACCATGTGTCTCTCTAAATCTGAAGTGTCAAGTAGGAGCTCGACTTCCAATTTGAGAGAAGGGATTTTGCATTCAACAGGAAGTATCGACTCCACACCGTGAATTAACTGAAAAGGGGAAAAACCAGTGGCAGTCTTAACCGAGGTTCGGTATGCCCAAAGCGTGAGATACAACATGATGTTCCAATTGGAATTACTTCGACTGACAGTTTTTTGCAAGATGGTCTTGAGAGACTTGTTGATGGCCTCTACTTGCCCATTTTCCTGGGGGTAATAAGGAGATGAGTGACCATGTTTAAGCCCCATCTTAGATGCTAGTTCTACCATCATTTCATTCTGAAAGTGACTGCCATGATCAGTGATAATATCACTCATGATACCGAACTGGGCGATAATTTGGTTGAACACGAAGAAGTTTGCAGTCTTCCCATTGGATTTTACAGTAGGCATGGCATTGGCCCACTTGGTAAATTAGTCGACAAACACGATGATGTGTTGATGCCCCCTAGGCGAAGTTGGGTTGCAATCGAAAAAATCTACCCCCCACTTGGTGAAGGGGACGACGGTAATGACTGGGTGAAGAGGGGTTGGGTGCGAGCGCATTTTCCAAGTGAAAACCTGGTAGGGGTGACACTTCTTAATCGCTTCAATGCAATCTTTAAAGATGGTGAGCCAGAAGTAAATGGCTCGCAAGATTTTTTGGGTTGTCGCAAGCCCGGATAGGTGACCACCACAAGCCCCTTTGTGGAAGTCATTTAGGACTAAATCGGCTTCCTCATGAGTTAAGCAATGACGTAAGATACTATCTATTCCTCGACGATACAAAGTTTCGCTGACGATGGTATACTTTTTGTCTTGGTATCTAACTCATTGTCGATCATCTCGCGAGAGATGCTGAGCGAACTTTGAGGTTTGAAGATATAAAACAATGTCTCCAAACCAAGGGTTAGATGAAGAGACAAGGAAAATTTGTTTGTCTGCAAAAGAATTGACATGGATAACATCCTCGTCTAATTGTGGAAAATCAAATATTAACACTGCAAAAACTAGTGACTTATTGGACTTGGTTGAAGCAAAGTTGAGATCAAATTCTTGTAATATGACAATCCATTTATTATACTTCCCACCTATGATACGCCTAGTGAGGACGTATTGAAATGGATTAACATCAGTGGCTACAGTGAATTTTCAAAGCAATATATATTGTCATAAACGTTGGACTGCGTGAACGATATCCAAAGCCAGTTTTTCAATGTGAGAGTAATTAAGCTCAGGACAGACTAAATTTCGGTTGAGATAGTAGATGACATGCTCATGGAGATCATCATCCTCTTGAACTAGAACCATACCAATCATCTCTTCGGACGTGGAAATATATAACAAGTAATCTCTACTGTAATCAAGATATTTCAACAGAGGAGTCGATACCAAGGCTTTCTTTAAGGCGTCGAAAGACTCCTGGGCTCGCTCATCCCTGATAAATGGGGTGTGTTTCTTTAGTAGGCGCATGAAACCCTTAGTGATATTAGCATAATTCACTATAAACCAATGCGGTATTTCCTCAACCTTAATAGGATCTACCATGATACCAGTCTTGGAAACTAAAAATCCTAAGAGACGGCCAGACCTAACACAAAAGATGCATTTGTGAGGGTTTAACCAAATTCTATAGTAACGACATCTTTCAAAAACCAGTCGAAGGTGTGTGACATGATCCACTCTCTTGCGAGAGTGAGCAACAAGATCATCAAGGTAAGCTTCGAATATATGCTTGAGATCGTGAAAAGCAAAAGTCATGGCACGTTGGAAGGTTTCTCTGGCATTTTTCAGGTCGAAAGGCATTTTTCGGTATGAAAAAGTACCCCAAGGAAATATAAATGTCGTCTTGTGTTGGTCCTTAGGTTTGATCTAGACTTGGTTGTATCCTGAAAATCCATCCATAAAGGAAAATATTTCGCTTCCCGCACACTCATCGAGAATCTGATCAATGAAATGTGTGGGGAAGTTATATTTAGGAAAATCTTTGTTCAGGTCGTGAAATTCCATACACACACAGATGGTTCCTTGCTTTATATTCACAAGAACAAGTTTGGATATCCATTCAGTCAAGGGAACTGGGTAGATGAAGCCGACATTAAGTAGCTTCTCCACCTTTGCCTTAATAGCGGGGGCCTTCCTAGGATTAACATCTCTAAGATGTTGTCGAATAGGTTTAGCATCCAGATAAGTTCTAATTTCATGTTCAACAATATGAGGGTCAATCCCTAGCATCTCTTCATATGACCAAGCGAATACATCTCGAAATTCTTTGAAGAGGTTGGTGTAGATCAAAATCTCTTCTGGAGAACAATCTTCACCTATGTTTACGTTCTCAATTTTGCCAGGGGTATGAGAGATGTCGATCGAGACAGTAGGAGAAATACTTGCCATATTTCCTTTGGCATAAATACTGTGCGTATCAAGTGGAACTACGGTGTGAATGACTATCTCACTCAAGGTAGACTGAAAATCATCTTGCTCAATTCTTTCAAGACTTGGGAGAAAATAATATCCATGATGCATATCATCCCAAGGTCTCTTGGAAACATTCATGGCTTCAAGGATGGCTTCATCTGAAGGCAAAGTCTCATATAAGAAATCATGAGAACAAGATAACAAAGTGGCCCATACGGGCCTAAGAACAAGATCCTCCTCGTCTGTCTGCGACATAATAGGATCGGGATCGACAAAAGAGTCAAGGATAGCTTGATACACAATCTACATTGTCGATAGTGGCATAGCCATGCCAACATGTGAATGACCTTCAATTGACGAAGTCAGAGAAGGTAGGGTCCAGGGATCACTAAAATAGGAAGTGCAGAAAGGAATGGACCTCTCTACTGAAGAAGGCCTACTAGACATGGTGTAAACATGGTGAATCGGTGCCGAGAAGTTGAAAGTACCCATGAGGGAATAATACATTCCGACACCGATATTCTCAGTTGTCGGCTAAGAATTGTCGATCACAAGGATTGATGGTCCAACATATGCATTAGGATTAGAGTACGCAAAGGATAACTAGTCAATCATCACGATCTCCCCCTGATGAGGAAAACAAAGTACACGGAAAATGGACGATACGATAGCGACCATAGCATAGGTCCAATTGTGACCTAGTAACAAGTTATAATTGAGAGGTGCATCGAATACCTCTACTTCCACCTCTAGTGTCTTCCCACCTAACTGGACCGGAAAGGCAGGGAGAATACCATGAGGGTGGAAGGAATGACCATCAAATGCAGTCAACATGTTCGATGACTTGGAAAGGGTCGGAGAACCGATAACTTTCCAACAGACCAGGGACATCACGCAAGTGGCAACACCTTCATCAACGACCGCTCGTTTGATATTATACTTGAAATACTCCATGTGGATTTGAAAAGCCACATGGTAGGGTAAGCGAGGCTTCATGTTCGTGACATCAAACTTGATGACTTTCGAGCCACTAGGATCTAGAGCTCCTAAGGCAGAGAGTTAGGAATTCCTCTATGATGGGCACGTTTGGAGTACCTCCAAAGTCGACATCGCACAAGGGGTTTGGCCTAGATATTCAACAATAGAGTATTTCTGGGTGGATGTAGCATTAGGGTTGTGGGTAGATTGCTTGAGTACTCCTTTCGGAATACGAGGCGGTGGCTCTGGTTTCTCGATCTGTAAGTTCGTCTCCGAGGATGGAGGAGGAGCTTCTGGGATATTACTAGCTTTTGAAGAGCTATAATCTCAAGAGAGGGTGGCTATATCAATTTTTGCGTCGACCATATTGATGCAAACACGATCGCCATCTTGTGACGGTGGGTTTTGACTTCCACCAAACGCATTTCCGACGCTCGAAGAACTCAAGGCTAAGTGTTGGTTGTGTGGGAATGGATTCGTTAGCACAGCAGGCAGTAGATTTAAAAGCCTCGTAACCTCTGCAAGTTTGGGGCACAAGTGGTTAAGGTGGTCATCGGTACAAAGTTTACAAGGAAACTTCACCTTATGCTTCTCTTTCCTACCCTCTCCAGCATTATCATTTTGTTTCCCATTATTATCTTTGTCCTTGGGTTTATTATTATTATTATTCCCACCCTTACAATTATTTCGACATTTCCTTTTATTCCCATCTGGTTGTTGGTCACCATTTGGGTTTTTCGACGATTGCACATAATGTACATCCGCCGACTGGATGGGTTTCAAGGATCCAGACAAAGCTGGTCCTCCAGAAGAATTCATTTATGAGTCTGTGGATCTTACATTGGCGGACCCTACAATGCCATTGGCATGAGGTCCTGGAGTTTGTCTAGGATCGTGATTTGTCTGCGATGCATCTAGAAGAATGTGGTATAACATCCCAGACTGAGCATATATCAAATCAAATTGTTGGGCTCTAAGGATGGCTTCTTCCTCGCTGAAGACCCAGAAAGTAGCAACATCCTTTGAAATAGGAGTGTGTAAAGACTTTAGGAACCATTCTAGAAGAAAGGTAGAGGGTATAGGAGTCTTAACCAACCGCCTTTGCCTACACCATTCCTGGATATGGTCCAAGATGTGAGTGTCGGTACCCTGGCGTAAAGTTGACAAAAGTTCAAGGCCATCATCATAACGAATGGGCAGTTGAAAGTGATTGAGAAAGGCTAGCACCAACTGATGGAATTATCCATATGTCCCCCTAGGTATCTCAATGTACCATTGTGATGCCACTCCAATGAGAGTGTGCTAAAACAATTGTAACCTAAGAGAATCATGGTTCAGAGAATTTGATGAGCACCAAAGGTGAAAAATAGTGGCGTGATCACCAGGGTCTTCGCCATTCTTACCTTCAAACTTTGGAATGTCTGATGGAATTTTGGTAGGGACAGGGGGCCATGTGGGGTCATGAATCATTGTGTCATTTATTATTTTAGACAAATATGGCAAATTAAGTGTGGCCAAAAAGGAAATATGGGGTTGTGACACCTGACCCCATCCTCCGGCGAAAGACTGTGCATTAGGAACTATGTTCCATCCAAGATTTTGGTGAGGACCAAAACCTTGTCTGAAATTATAAGACCCTCCTCCAGGATGATTCGTAAAAGATGGATTGGGCATTATTCCAACAAAAATGTTCTGATAAGGGTTATAAAAATTTCCCCTAGTTGGATTAGATCCAAGCTGGGGATTGTTAAAATTTCCCCCAACTAGATTAGATCTAGGTTGGGGAGTGCCCAAAGTGTAGGAATGATATCCTCTAGGTGGGAACCCAAAGGATTGAAGTGGATTCATCATGCCAAAAGTATTGGTCAGAATAAACACCGATGGGATAGGGATATAGGGTGGAACTTTTCCACCAACTAGGTTGTTCCATCCAATTGTAGAAGGATTAGACCCCGGGTTAATAATAGGGATACTCCCTACATTAGGATTCGCTTGGGGAATATGAGAACAACCAAACGGAGAAGGAGTGTAAGGAGGTGTAGTTCCCCCAAGTCTAAGGCTATCATTATGGCCAGCAGTTAGGATGGCAGTTGAGAAATGCGAGGTGAAGTTAGGCATACCATAAGAAAATGGACTAGAAGCCATGGGGATGGTCTGAACATTGTAACTCGACGAGTGGCCAAAACCCCCAAAACGGTTCGAGGTAAGAGATGAAGCATTAACTACAGGCAGAGCCATAGTATCGGTGTAAGCCTCCGACACTACAACTGTAGCGGTTGCAGGTGTCGAAGGAGTGCCATTAATTATAGTGGGATTGGGAGTTGAAGAACTCCCAGTGTTCTGAAGACTAGACTCGGTACTCATCCTTGTGGGATCACAAGTCTAAAAAGTGGATGTGTGTGTACCACTATTGATAACTCTGTGCCTTTTAGAAGGCAAGGACTTGAAAACCAGTGGTAACTGTAACAACCGACCGGACCTATGAGGAAGCTGGTCCGACTCCATGATGACTTATGATTCTTCCACAAATAAAAATATATCCTATGGCCAACTAGTAGTCAAAGAGCATACCAAAAAGTCAAACGGCCAATATGCATGCAAATGGGCTAAAGTGGCTAAGTGGCCTCCCTTGCAAAAGAAGGTACGTCTCATCCAGGAGGGACTTGAGACTCCCCACTAAAGTTTGGAGGTAACAGAATTAGTTATAAGGGCGCTCGTGGGCTTAACAACTAGTCGGTCAGATCCCCCCGGAGAGGTAATCCTCCATAAAGGCTGTGTGATGTCTGACCCTTATCTGACTCAGGGTACAAGCAGAATAACCCCTGCAAGTAACCTATGAGATACCTAAGTCAAGCAACTAATAAAACACTGTATAACCGATGCATAGGTGAGCAGTCGTAAGTCCAGATCACTGTATGGGCAGGGTAGCAAAGCCCGAAACCTTGAAAGCACCACCTCTCACAGAGGTATGGGCACTAGCAGGATCCCCAAATATGAATAAATCCACAAAAATATCTCTGATGCTAGGTGAGTATCCAGGGGTTATCCCTTCAACTAACTTCTCGCGACCTCGCGATTAACTCCAGTGCGAGTGGAGCCTCCTGATCTTACCGATTATACAATGGAATTCTCAACTCCCTGTCTCAGACACATATGTTGATTTAATTGCCTTGGAGAAGTTTACTCACAAAATCATGTTCCAAGGAACTAAATCCTAAGCTAGTTTGTGCACCCTAAAAATAAAATCGTGACTAATCAATTTTAGTTTAAAGCGTAAATTTTATTGGCCATGGTTACTCAAAAAGGTATGGAAGTGAAACTCATGGTGTTATGACTCTGTCAAAAAATAAATATGGATATAATGCAAAGTCTATATTTAACTTTTCAATGACTTATATGCTAATAAAAACAATGTAGTCTTCAATTTCAAATCTGCAATTCAGAAGTAAAATACAATCATTCGCTAAATGTGCTAAGCTAATGATAAAAATTCAAAGACAAAAATGCTAACCAATGAAAAATGCCTATTTTTTGTATTTTCAATATTCTAAAAAGAAAATGCATGGATTGATAAGCAACTTGACATATGAATTCTACTGTGTATAAAAGTAGTAACTCAAGCAGAATACCAAGAAAACAGCCCAGAAGCCAAGGAAAAATTAAAAATAGAAAGCAAAGAGAAAGACTATGCCCAAAATTTCAACTCCAAATAGGTTTCTTGTCATCCCAGATAATCTCAACAGACACTACAGAGACCTAAGAAGGCTCAACAATCTTTAAATCCTACCTAGCAGTCACTCAACCAAGCAAACAAGAAAGGGGAACATAGCGTATATACGCTTCTTGTAGTGAGACAACAAGCGTGTATATGCATCTGTTAAGGAAAAAAGGGAGTATATGCTTTAAAACAAAGACAGACCAGGGTAAAAGGCTGAAAACTTAGACTCAGAGTGAGCAAGATCTGTCAAGCAGTGATACAAAAAGAAACACAAAGGAAAAAGAGCAATGTAAGAAGAAAAAGTACTTCAACCCTTGGAAGGAATATCTCTCCCTAGTGGAGTCTTCATTTATGTTACAAGGGAAAAGATCTCTATGGCCAAGGGTAAACCAAAACAAACAGGTATGACTGCAGAAAATAACTCAATTCCAACATATTCTATATAGACTAATGTGCAATACAAGAAAGAGGCCTACCTCGATCCAACATTTGATGATGTTCCACCATTGAGCACTTTGACCCAAAGATTTATACCTACAAGAAGTTCTCAACAAACAAGAAAAGCAAGTAGATAGGGATGATATAAAAGGGATTAGCACATCAGATAGCATAATCCATTAATAAACATTACAAACACGCCCATGGATAATAATCATATATTTGCAAGATACTAATAGGATGGGAAAGGAGTATTTCTTTTAATAATTCATTAGCAGAAGTGTCAACATTACAGACTTCCGTGTCGGCACAGTTCGAAACCAAGAAACCAAGTTCCTTCCAACTGAGTCTCCACCACTCAATCCTCCACCAAAGGCAAGCTCATGAGAAAGAGGCAAAGAGGTCCTCTCAACAATAAGGGAAGAGCTTGGGGGTTGAACATTGTGTTCAAACTTGAGGGACAAAGGGATGTAGACTCAATATGAAGTAATTTCTCTAGAGTAACTTTGCTCTCAAAGTTGAATTCTTTCTCCTCTTTTCCATAGTTCGAAATTGTGCTCTTATAGACTCTAGAATGCAACTGAAGGGCCAAGTCGAAATGTTTCTAGTATATGGAAGGCAAAGGATCAGAGATCTTTTGTTGTGATATGGAAACCCAACCTCATTTTGTATTTTCTGGCACAAATCCCGATATACGCGAGCTGTAATGGAGCAACAGGCGTATACACATCTTGCATAGCAGTTAGGGAGCGTATATGTGGAAAAATGTATATTTTTAGCTATGGATTCATCAAAAAGGGATGAAAAGTCTGCATAGGGAAATGGAAAAAGGCCCTCTATGCAAGATAGCAATAGGGAGACAAATCTTGCTATAACAATATGTTGTATTGCTTGGTATATTTCTAGCGTGCCATAAAAATGAGAGAATGGAACAGATTACCACAACGAGTTGAGTTTGATCGAAAGGTACCAAGGCATAGTAATTAGGGTTGAATAAATTAGGTTTAGGAATGAGTAATACAACTAGAGTTTTAGTGAAGTACCTGAATTAGTTGGTGAAGGGATACCAAAAAGCCAATATGCAGCCTGTGAATTAGCTAGAGAATAGTACACTCATAGCCCGTGCGAGGTCGAGGAGGTTGATGGATTTGCCAATGAAATCTAACACCAAGGAAACCATAGAATAGGGAATAAATAGATAGACAAAGCACGTGGCAGAGGGGGTGTGAGAGAAAATGCTTGGAGTTAAACTGCTCCGATACCACTATGAGGCCAAGATGGCAGAAAAGATAACTCCACACTTGATTTCATTGATATTAATATAATAGGTGTATATATACTAAAGCAAATGGTTGTTGGTATTCCCAATTGGTGACTGTTTCTATCTTTATCACCTATGACGCTTCTTATTTACATTACTATTACAATTAATGAAACTTCAAAGGAAGGATTATGTGTCCGACACATAAATTAGTGTTATTCTATTAAATTATTATTTTTAACCCCATATAAAATAAACCATAATTCATTAATTTAGATATCACTTAGGATGATAACAATAAACATGCCCATTACTTTGTATTAAAATAAATTAATACAAATTATCTCCTCTAATCTTGATTCCCTCTTGTCCACTACATTGCACTCCCCTCCTATTCTTTACACATCCAACTATTTATGTTCAACTAGATACATTGGGATGAAAGCACGTCATGATGTTGTTACACATCCAAGTATTCATGTTCAACTAGATACATTGAGATGAAATCACATCATGATGTTGTTGTTGATGTAATAGCTAGTTTCTATTAAATATAATAACTATGAGACTTTGTTCTAAAATTACTATATCAATTACATAGAAATACCCCTCTAATTATCATTTCTTGTGACCAAAGTTTCTCTTCATATGTTGAGGTTATGTGTGTGCATTTTCAATACTCATGTAAAATTATGTATATACGGTATTCCATGGATTTTATGTACTTACGTTGTAAAAAAAATTCAAACTTAGGGAAATTAATGAAACTCATAAAATTTCACCTATTTTGCAGAGGCTTCCTAGATCTTAACCCTATGAATTTTCAGCCTTAGGGATGTTAAGAAATACAAATAAAATAACATAAACAAAAATAAATATTTCACCTCTTAATAACCCCAATCCACCAGGCAATTCAAGAGAAAAGATACCAAAGTGTGCCAACAAGTTTCATCCCTCTAAGGAAATCTTCTCATGATGCATAAAACATAAATGAAATTCACTTTATGGAAGTTAAAAATACAATAGAAAATATGCCCTATATTCTTCAATATTAATGTCAAATCACTTAACATTTTTAGCCTTGTGTGGGATCAACAAGACATACAAGTGATGGAAATTACCAAACCATGAAGAAATATAGATTTGGAC
>ML799249.1:133314-144604 GCA_009831015.1 Picea engelmannii
TTTGTTTTAGAGGTTTATGGTCTTATGAAGCACTAACATCATATGGTACTTGGAAATTGCACTCTTTTCTATTTTGTTGTCTTGTTTTGGGCAGGTGCACCTTATTTACCCTTTGCTTCATCTCTATAAGACACGAAGAACCTATGGCTTGAGTGACATGTGAGAAGGGTGGGACTTTCTTATATATTTTACCTTAGCCTTCTCAAACCCTCAAGTTACTAGGGGTGTCTCCCTTGGGGTACTGTGATATACTCCTAAATAGAAAGGGGTTTCCTATTAAGGTGACAGTGATAGGTGTTATGGGATAAGTCCGTAGGTGAGGACACTAACCAACCTCCCTAGATCCACCTGGTATCTAGAACAAAACAGGACAGAATAATACACTTTCCCTAGATCTAGCCTATTGAATGAACTAAGAGATAAGGGTTATGAACATACCTTATAATCGCTTTCCTTATGTCTCTGTTGTTCCAAGCTTCGCTTCAATTCTCTCTTCCCATCCAGATCACCACAAAACGAACCAATCGAAGTAAAGACAAGTTAAGGGATTCAATGACTAGTCTATACATATGATCAAGGAATTATGTAATAAAGTAACATCATCTTTATGGGAAAGGGACATATTGTTGTATTAATTGAATAGAAAGAGAAACTTACAACCTGAGCCTTGATGTCATAGGTTTCCTTTCGACAACTTATAGCTCTGACACACACACTTGCTCATGCATGAAGAAAATCTACCACATGTGATGACCTTGCTGTTGTCTCTTGCTGCTGTAGCATCAGTCCTCCATACAGTCTTGCACTAATTCTCTTAATCAATCTCTTGCTAACTTGCTGATATTCTTAGCTTAACCCTTTCTATGAGCAATCTCCTCAATATATAAGAAGAGATAGATTAGTTACTTGGATAGGGAATGATCCCAAGATATCTGGAATGACAGTACTTGAGTAACCACTCGAAAGCCAACTCATCCTTCTAGAAGATTCCCTTCTAGAAGATTCGAGAACTTTATCTTTTTCCCCTTTAAAATCATGTCTGCACCCTAACCATGAGCACAGTGCAAGAAGTTCACACCCTATCTTAAGGTAGCCTGCGGGAAACAATCATTCCCGCAGGTGAATGTATAGGTAGCCTGCGAACATGTTTCAAAGTATGGATTCAGGAAGAAGACAACTGTAACTTTTCTCAGGAAAGTATTCTTGGTAAAGAGCTTGATTTTCCATCATCATGACATCATCATGACATCATCACGATGACCAAATTTGTGGATAAAAGAATGCCCCCCAAATTCTGAGAGTGGAACCAGTGACGGTCGATAGACTTTGTAAGCTGCATGTGTGTGTCAAGAACCAAAAGCACATCTAATCAGAGACCTGTAAACATTCAAGCATCAGCAGAATATCATATATATCAATTCTGAGGTAGGCATTCCCATACTCAGATCATAGACGGATGACATTATGAACCAAGGTCATGGCCACCAATCATACATTGTGGATCCATGCCGTCACTATACAGCACAACCACCTGAATACACTGTGGATCTGTCCGACAATTTTTCAGTCAAGACGACATAGCCATGAATCTTTGACAGTGGATATATGTGTCATAAATCATGTATACTCCATCGCAACCTGGATCTCAAATATGATATCCAGGGTCTTCAATCTCGTTTCTCAAAGTACGAATCTGACCATGTGATTACATGAGTTGAAGTCGAACATGGTAGAAACCACTTGATTACCAGTCATTGATGTATACCGTTAACAAGTGCGAGGGATATCACCATTAATGTCAATGACTCCCAAGATACTATAGTACAATCCATCGACTGTGAATAAATGAGCTGATGACGAACACTCGACGGAATCTCTCGATCATGGGTCAATGATGTAAACCCACTGTCGAAAGCGAGAAACTTGCCATTGAGGTATGCAAGTTCCAAGGTACTGAATATTTTCTAAGTCTTAATTCTGGATAATGTGTTGAAGTCGACAGATCAAGACTCGTCACAGGAGGGCCTTGATGTATCCCACATCAGTGACACGAAATGAGTAACAGGATTTGTAAGTGAAACTGAGCATATGACAATTGGACTTTGGACATAGGGAAGGCCGACACGGAATGAAAATATAATTGTAGATGTCCGACTCAAAAGAGGTTTGGACTACTCTTGAACATATGGATGACACGACCAATGATTTGGCAGCATTGACTCAAAAGACGACACATGGAAAATACCTTGTTATTGAATCGAATGAGAGACAAATGGATTTCCCAAACCGGCTTCAAATGATGAAAAGAGGGTGTCATGTTCAAGAGCGACACTTACTGCCAATTAACACAAAAACGAAACATATCCCTTCCCCAAATTTTCCCCCACCATTTCTGGNAAGTACCTCTTTATTTTTACGCAAGCTTGAAGAGGATCACATATGCTTGTTGATATAAGCTCATCCTTCGGACGAGTCCCTCGGAGTATTTTTAACGAACCCTAAGAAGGAGTGGTTCGGTCCCATCATGGGTCATTCAATGTTTGTTTAATGAGTCTAGAGATAGAAAACTCGAAGGTTTTTCAGGATTATAGAGTTTGGAAAAACACTCAAAAGAGAATTCTCTCAGTTCCTTTTTTGTACAATAGTCCAACAAGACCGAAAAAGGGTTAAACTATCGCTCAGAGGATGCGTAAGTTCAAATACTTTAACGAGCGTGAAAATAGCGAGGTCACTCGACAATCTTTTCATGTTTAGGGAGTCGTGAAAAGAGATTAAAGTTAACTCCAGGGGGGTTCCTTTTTCGTGTAACCACATCGAGCCCGGAAAAGAGATAAAGCAACGCTCGATCACGTTCTAGGTTTTTCGCAAGTGCTAGAACGGATAAAAGGCACTTGAGGTCTTGAAATAAAAACCATAGGAAACAAGAACAAAAACACATCATATTGCAAAAGTTTTTCGTCCATAATCACCTGCATATGGTACCTGCAAGTCATTTCACTCATTTTCGTATTAGAAATTAAGGTAAAATAGTGAATAAATACAAAAAACCTACTTTTAATATGGTAAAAAGTAAATAAAACAAATTTTACTATTCATTTTTACCATATGTTTTACCCATTTACCATTGTAGTGCAAAAATTCCCATTTTACCTCCGATCTTCACTGTCGATTTCTGGGAGCTTCAGGGCATCATTTCACGAACCGTCTGGATCAAATTGGTAAGTCCTCAATTCCCTAGCCTTTCATGGTTTAAATTTATGATTTTAGTGGTTAAATTTTGAGTTTTAGGTGAATTTTTTAAACCCTACGCGTGAATGGGGATTCCCGCAGGCTGCCCATACGGGGCCTGCGAGAATCCTTCATTCCTGCAGGTGAGCTTAAGTTACAGTGCGGGAAGTCCACACTGTGTATTATAATTCACCTGCGAACAACGCAGTTCCCAAAAATTTGTATAAAATTTAGCCATTTAAACCAAATTTTTCCATGTTTCAAATTATTAATTATCTTCTCATGGTTGCCATGCAGGTTACTAATCACACAATGGTGCTTGAATGGAGAGAAAGGGAACACGAGGATGACAATGATACTGCCGAGAATCACCCTCCAACCATTTCCGCTTTAAGAGATTGCAGTCTCCTAAAGTATTTCCGCATACCGGGCATGAGAGCCCAGGTTCGATTGTTGGAACATTTAGTCTGGATGTGGGATCTGGATCAACAGGTCTTTATTGTTGGTGCCCACACATTGACAATTGATATTGAAGATATCTATTTCTTGACTGGGTTGTCAAGACGAGGTGCTTATGTCAGTTTGACTGGTAGCTGCAGGGGTGGCATGAAAATGAGTGAGTATTGCCGAGAGTATTGCGTGCCAGAGGCCGAAAGACAAAAGGGAAAAGTGGCCATTTGGGGAGTGACTGATATCACTCTCCATACTATTCTCTTTACTATAGCTCGAATGTAAGGCAGTGTTGCCCCGCATATGGATCTACAGAGCTACTTTCAGTATGCCCTCGAGTGTCTTGAGCCTCGGGTTTTCAACTGGGTCGATGCAGTGTTACGCAATCTTAAGAAACAACTGACAAAAAGCAGGAGTGGAGATTTAAAGCAGTTCGGTTATGGATCGTTGCTAGTGTCCTTCTTCTGCAAGAGGGTTCCCATGTATAGGCTTCAGGCAGATTGGCACTTTCCGGGTCCTCGGGATCCTCGGATGCTACGATGGTGCCAACTCATGGCCAGGCATGTGACAGGACCTATCGTCAAGTATGACGATCGTTTATTTGACTGGCTCCAAGGCCAGGTCTTGATGATTGAGGATTATGCTTATGTTGGCTTGGAATTTCGTGGTGATCCTGAGCTTGCCCTTCCTGAAGATGCACAGTGGGGGGATATTGGTAAGAAGTACACCAACTTTTTAACTTTTTAGATGTTTTTTTTGTATTTTCATCATATTAAATGTTTTTGGTTTTTATAAAAACATCCAAAGACTAACACCAAAATTTTCCTGATAACACAGATGTGGGAGCATACAGACCAGCCGGTAGTTCTCCTGTTCAGCGTCGAGGAGAAGCAGCAGTTCCAGTCCCCCAGTACGTCGAGGACTACCTTACAGTGGAGCAAAACCTAGAGGGATTGATGGCTGATGTTCTAGAGATGCCTCTGGAGGAGATACCATGACGTGATCAGCGTCACACCGTGGGAGTCTCTGCCTCTATGGGTCGTTTACTCCGTAGAGTAGCCAGGACTTTAGCATGCTATCGTGAACATCATTAGTGATGTCTTTTTGTAGAATCCAGGAGCTTCATTTTTTGATATTTTGGTCTTCGGACACATTTTGTAAAAACAAACTTTCACCGTTATATATATATACATGGGTTCTACCGGCTTACTTTACAATTGTGTACATTTTAATGTGTTTGATTTTATAAATGATTTAAATGCCTGTCTAATACATAATTAGCTAAAGCGTCTGTCAATGTATTAAGACTTCTTGGAATGTGTTGATATTCTATGTAATCAAAATGTCTTTCCAAGAGGCGAATCCGCAAAAATATCCTTAATAGAGTAGGACTTCGAATAGAATATACATTACTGAGCTGTAGCACTACCAACTGCGAGTCAAGATGAACAACCAAATAACGAATCCCGAGAGAGATAGCATCAACCAATAATTCAAGCACGGAGCTATACTCTGCAATATTGTTGGTTGCTCAGCCAAGACATATACCTCGTAGAGATATGAGTTCATTTGTCGGGGCATAGATTTCCCAAGCAGTGGAAGCTAGGTTCCGAGTACTACAACTAGCACCGTCGGCGAAGCCAATATAAGGTAGCAAATACTCCGACATCTGGCAATCAAACACAACGTCACGTAAGGGCAGAAACCAGATAACGTCAAAGGAAAAACTAAAGTAACACACACACTCAGTATGATACATAAAAATACAGTACTCATGCACAAATGACTCATACATAGTACTTCTTCAAGTACAACCCATTCCTGGGTTCACTCAAAGGCTCACCATCATAATCCACTAGCTCATACGCTCCTTTTTCCAAAACTTTGCTAACAATATAAGGCCCACGCCACATTGGTTCAAATTTCCCAGCTCCTAAGACATCTTTATCTTGTTCATATAGAAGAACAAGATCGCCTTCAGAGAAGACACAAGGTTTGACATGCTTGTCGTACTGTGCCTTAACACGTTTCTTCTGGGCTTCTATTACAAGAGTAGCATCACGGAGAGTCTCGTCTAATCGCATCAAATACAACAGATGTTCCTCTTCAGTAGAGGTATTAGGTAAGATCTCTACAACTAGCTTCAAAGACGGTATCTCGCATTCTATTGGCAGAATGGCTTCCATGCCATAAACTAATCGAAAAGGCGTGAATCCTGTGGCAGACCTAACAGATGTCCGATATGCCCACAATGCCGGAAATAACATCGTGTGCCAGCTGGTTTTATGGATTCCTATCATCCGTCGAATCATAGTTATAAGAACTTTATTGATGGCTTCGACCTGACCATTGGCCTGTGGATAATAAGGCATTGAGCTATCATGACGAAGGCCCAACCTCTCTGTAAGATCAAACATCATATTATTTCTAAAATGACTACCGTGATCAGTAACGATAGCCCGAGGAACACCAAAACAAGTGATGACATGGTTAAAAATGAATAAGGCTGCAGTCTTCCCAGTATTGTCGAATGTCGGCATCGCCTCGGCCCACTTTGTGAAATAATCAACAGCTACAAATATGTAACCATGCCCCCTGGCCGAGTGAGGGTGACATGTCATGAAGTCAATGCCCCATTTAGCAAAAGGACCTACTGAGACTACAGGATGAAGGGGAGCAGGATGCGATCGAATCTTCTGATTATAGGTTTGGCAGGCATGACACTTCTGAACAGTAGTAATGCAGTCAGTGAATAGAGAAGGCCAAAAGTAACCTGCACGTAAGATCTTCTGGGCAGTAGCATACCCAGACATATGACCACCACATGCTCCTGAATGGCAGTCATTCAAAGCTTTCTTAGCTTCGTCAAAAGTCAAACAACGCCGAAAGACAGAATCAATGCCTCGACGATAAAGAGTATCACCGAGGATAATATAATGACGTGCTTGGTAACAGACACGACGTCGTTCATTACTGGACAAAGTAGGCCGGAAAGTTTTAGTTTGGAGATATATAATGATATCTCCATACCAAATATCGTCGGTACTGATAAGGAAAAGTGACTCGTCAGGTAACGAATCAACTGCTACCTTTTCCGTGGAAGTGTGGGGAATATCACAAATCAACTCAGCGAAAACTAGGGATTTCTTCGACGTGGCGCGATCGAATTCCAAATCGAACTCCTAGAGAATAACAATCCACTTGGAGTACTTGTCCCCCAGCAATTGACATGTCAATATGTGTTGCATGGGGTTACAGTGTGAAATCACTGTGGTCTTCCTGACGAGAATATAATGACGGAAACGTTAGACTGCTTGGACAGCAGCCAAGGCCAGCTTCTCAACATGTTGGTACTTGATTTCCGTGGATGATAAACTTCTACTCAAGTAATAGATAACATGTTCATCGTGGTTATCATCCTCTTGATGAGGACCATACCGATAGTAAACTTGGACGCAGCTAGATAAAGAAAGTAATCTCGACTATAATCCGGAGGAAAAAGAAGAGGAGCTTTGGTAAGGGATAATTTTAAAGCTTCAAAGGCGTTGTTAGCAATTTTATCCCAAGCAAACGTTGAACCTTTCTTTAGAAGACATGTGAAACCTCAAGTAATCTCGGCATAGTTCGGGATGAAATGACGAAGAAAGTTTTCTTTCCCTTGCAAACTTTGTAACTGACGCAAAGAAGAAGGAGGAGGGAGATTAAGAATCTCCTCGACCTTGATAGGATCTACCCTGATTCCATGGCGTGAAACAATGAAATCGAGGAGACGACCGGATTCTACGCAAAAAACACATTTATGAGGATTCAAGCGAATGCGATAGAATCGGCAACAAACAAAAATTGCTCGGAGATGAGTAGGGTGATCGACTCGACGTAAAGAATGAGTCGGCAAGTCGTCCAAATAGGGTTGAACAATATGCTTGATATCGTGAAAGGCATAAGACATAGCACATTGAAACGTAGCACCTGCGTTCTTCAGACAAAAAGGAAGTTTTCTGTAGGCGAAAGTACCCCAAGGACAAATAAAAGCCGTTTTATGTTGGTCCTCAGGAGCGATATTGATTTGATTATAGCCGAAAAATCCATCCATGAGGGAAAAAATTTCACTGTCGGCACAGTCATCGACAATTTCGTCAACGAAAGGGGTTGGAAAATTGTCCTTTGGACAATCTTTGTTGATATCCCGATAATCAACACAAACGCGTATACTACCACCCTTTTTATCAATCGGTACGGGGTTGGAAACCCATTCTGTCAATGCCACGGGGTAAATGAAACCGGCTTTAAGAAGTTTTTCAACTTCGAGTTTAATGGCCGCCGCTTTACAGGGATGGACAGGACGTAGGTGCTGCCGGACCAGTTTATCTCTGGGGTATGTCTTAATCTCATGAACAACAATAGCAGGCTCAATACCCGGCATCTCCTCGTAACTCCACGCAAAAATATCACGGAATTCTTTACACAAGGAAGTATAGGTGACAATTTCGTTGGGAGAACACGAGGCTCCAATATGAATGTTCTCGACGATCCCAGGTTTCACCGAAATATCTATGGGTATCGTGGGTGAAATGTTACTCAGGTTCCCTTCTGCAAACACATCTTGTGTGGGTTGGGAAACCGTAGAGATAACAACAACGGTCGACGGAGTCGAAATCCGATGATAATTTTGAAGAGTCTGTTGTTCCAGAAACAAGATGGAACGATGATGTCCATCATCCCAAGGGGTGTCTTCCATGACGGACATGATCATCTCGTCAGTGGGAAAGACGACAAGGAAAGGATCAGGAGACAACTTGTCAAAAGAAGAAGTAGTAGGGGTTGCCGATTGAATGTCTTGATAAGCGGACTCAACCGGACTTAACGGCATAACATCGCCGTAACGAACATGATATCCAAGATCGGGGACTACCCAAGGGTCAACAGACACTGGAAGTTCAGGAGGTATAGTAGAGATCATATTAATAGATGCAATAAATGGGCGTGGAAGATCGGGTGGTGGTGGTATGGGGAAAGTACCCATAAGTGAAGAGTCTTTTCAAAGACCGACTCTGACATTCTCATAGCCCGGTGGGGTTTTAGCAATGAAAGGCACGTTGCCAACATGAGTATCAGCATTAAAAAAGGAAAGTTGATCGACCGTAACCACTTTTCCTTGGTGAGGAAATCGTACTACACAGAAAAGGGTTGACACAACAGCACGCATAGAATCGACCCAGCTTCGACCAAGTAGAAGATTGTAATCTAAGGGAGTATCGAAAACTTCCGCTTCCACCTGAACGGTCTTACCTTCCAGAGTGACAGGCAACGATGGTAGAACACCATAAGGCTTAAAACCCGAGCCATTGAAGGCTCACAAAGTGTTTTGTGATTCGTTTAATGGTGGAGAACCAATGGATTTCCAACAAGAAAAAGACATTACGCACATAGAGGCACCCTCATCAATAACAGTCCGGAAAATGCTCTTGTCGGAGATCACAACTTGAATTTGAAATGCAAGCTGCGGGGGTAACCTTGGAATGTGATCATCCAAGTTAAAGACTATCAGATTCATATCTATTGGATCAATGCCACCTATAGCTTTCAACAGTGCCCTTCGTTGTGCAGGACAAGACTGAAGGACTTCCAGGGAAGACATCGTTGAAGGTGCTTGGGACAGATCTTCTACAATGCTATAGTTCTGAGCTGCCCGAGCATGAGGATTGAATGTCGACTTCTTAACGACACCTTTCGGAGGTCGTAAAACTGTATCAAGATTCAGTCGTTCGAGATGAAGAGGATCGTTTGTAGGTGGGTTCGGTGGAGAAGGTTGTACCAAATCGGGAGGTAAGTCATCAACCTTCTCCTTAGAAGGAGTATAGTCTTTATCTCTAGTGGTAAGTGCAACATTGTTTTTCGTGGAATCACCAGTGCACATCAAAACATAAGATGATGCAGAAGTAGAGGGTTGGTCATGAATGACCAACAAAGTCTGTTGTTGAGACGGGAAGGGTTGAGACAAAACATCCGACGTAGAGGGCTTCGGTGCTCCTTGAAGGAACTTGTTAACCTCGACACGTCTCGGACAATCCTTCGTGTAGTGATCTTCACCATAGATAAGGCAAGGGTAGCGTGGTTTGCGCTTATCCTGGTCATCAACAGGGGGTGATTTGGTTTTCTCATTCGGATTATTATTTTTACCCTCCTTATTCTTGCCTCTCCCTTTTCTAGACTTGGTCTTACCAGCCGGCGTAGATTGAACAACGTTCACTTTAGAAGTTTTACTGGCGGGAGGAGTAGGAGACGGAGCACTTTGTACATTAGAAGAATTGGATTTCAGGGTTGTAGTGGACACGGAATGTGAGTGGCTATGAGTGGAACCAATCACACCATCAGCTGCATGTGAGGCAGCCGAAGCAGTAGAAGTAGTAGAAGTACCAGGACGAGGTAAATCAGGCAGTAAATCATACAAGGTTCCCGTTTGTGAATAAACGAGATCGAGATACTAAGCACGGCTAATAGCCTGCTCTTCGGTGACAACACCGCCCATGGCAATGTCTTTTCCAATTTTGTTTACAAAAGACTTGGTAAACCACTCTGCCATTAACTGATCAGGAAGCTCAAGTTTAATGAGACGTCTCCTTCGTCGCCACTCATGAATATGATCAGAAATATGAGTGCTCGAACTTTGTTTGAAGGAGGTCAAAATCTCAGTTCCAGTATCGTAACGAATCGGTAATTGGTAGTGTGTGAGAAAATCCATTGCAAGGGTGTTGAAATCGGAAAAGAAACCTCGTGGTAATTCAATGTACCACTTCGCAGCAACACCCGTGAGAGTTCGTTGAAAAAGACGCAGTCTAATGGAGTCATCCATCAACGAGTTGGATGAACACCATAAGTGGAAAGTCATAACATGATTATTTGGGTCCTCTCTCGCCTTCCCATCGAATTTGGGAATGTTCGATGGAATCTTTGCAGGAATAGCAGGCCATTGGGGAGAGTGACGAATAGGATCATTGAGAATCCTGGACAAATCTGGCAGATCCAAAGTAGCAAAAGAAAAGGCAATTGTCGATTCACTTGTGGATACTGGTGACTTTGGGGCGGAAGCCCTGTCGGTAGACTAGTGGGACCGTATGTAGTCTGCCCCCAGAGGGAAGATCCTGGTTGGTTTGATGGTGGTTGAATCGGATAGTAACCCCAAGGATTTGGACCTTGAGTTTGGGGTTGAGTAGTTTGACCAGAACCCCAAATAGGATTAGTCACCCCTGGATATGGTTGGCCTGTAGTAGGGACAGTTTGCTTCCCCTCAACATTTTGAGGAAATTTTTGCATAAGTTGATTCCAATACTGGGCCAATGCAGGAGGTATGTTTTGTCCTAAAGGTGAGGTTGGTCCCCCCATCAAAGGGACAGTTCCTCCCGGAAGTTGTGTGCCAACAGCAGGTTGTGTAGTCATTGTGTTATGTCCGGGAAAAGGAAAAGGAAACGGAACTGTTCCACTTTGTCCACCAACAGGAATTTGTACATTAGGTGCAACGGTCGGGATAGTGCCACTAGGATTAGTATTGCCAGGAGGAAAAAATTGAGGAGGGAGTGTTGGGATGAAACCGGGAATAGGATGCCCAGGAAAC
>ML799249.1:147627-174047 GCA_009831015.1 Picea engelmannii
CGGACACTAACCGACCTCCCTAGATCCACCTGGTATCTAGAACAAAACAGGACAGAATAATACACTTTCCCTAGATCTAGCCTATTGAATGAACTAAGAGATAAGGGTTATGAACATACCTTATGATCGCTTTCCTTATGTCTTTGTTGTTCCAAGCTTCGCTTCAATGCTCTCGTCCCGTCCAGATCACCACAAAACGAACCAATCGAAGTAAAGACAAGTTAAGGGATTTAATGACTAGTCTATACATATGATCAAGGAATTATGTAATAAAGTAACATCATCTTTATGGTAAAGGGACATATTGCTATATTAATTGAATAGAAAGAGAAACTGACAACCTGAGCCTTGATGTCATAGGTTTCCTTTCGACGGATTCTAGCTCTGACACACACACTTGCTCATGCATGAAGAAAATCTACCACATGTGATGACCTTGCTGTTGTCTCTTGCTGCTGTAGCATCAGTCCTCCATACAGTCTTGCACTAATTCTCTTAATCAATCTCTTGCTAACTTGCTGATATTCTTAGCTTAACCCTTTCTATGAGAAATCTCCTCAATATATAAGAAGAGATAGATTAGTTACTTGGATAGGGAATGATCCCAAGATATCTGGAATGACAGTACTTGAGTAACCACTCGAAAGCCAACTCATCCTTCTAGAAGATTCGAGAACTTTATATTTTTCCCCTTTAAAATCATGTCCGCACCCTAACCATGAGCACAGAGCGAGAAGTTCGCACCCTAGCCTAAGGTAGCCTGCGGGAAACAATCATTCTCGCAGGTGAATGTATAGGCAACCTGCGAACATGTTTCAAAGTATGGATTCAGGAAGAAGACAACTGTAACTTTTCTCAGGAAAGTATTCTTGGTAAAGAGCTTGATTTTCCATCATCATGACATCATCACGATGACCAAATTTATGGATAACAATAGGTCATTCCCTGTTATGCCAATCTTGCATCCGTTTTCCTTGGGATTTGGGCAAAGACATATTGTGCGATAAAATTTTGGCGTCGTTGTCGGGGAACATCAAGTCAATTTCCCTTGAACGAAATTTTTTTCAGTAAGACATTATCCAAAGACTCCTTTTCACAAAGTTTACCTACTGACTCCACTGAGGGTGATTCTTTCTTTTCCTTTCGATGATCCTTAGAAGGATTATCTAGTGACTCCACTAATGAAAAGGACAATCATGGCTTCTCTATGGGACCCACGTAATTTTAAACCTTTGGATATGAGTAAAATTTTGGGTTACCCTCGATGAATGCCTCCAAGATATGAAAAATGGCTCCCTAAATTCACAAGTAGTGATGAAGAGAATGCTCAGATCCATATACGTAACTTTTATGCGTTCTTTAAACTCCACCCTATCAGTGATGATGTTGAAGACCTAACAATGAAACTTTTCTCCACTACTCTTCATGATGATGCCAGGAGATGGTATGATGGCCTCCCTGATGCCAGTATTACATCCATGGATCAATTAGAAGAGGCTTTCCTCGAGAAATGGGATCCTTCAGTTTTTATAAACATGCTTAATCAAATAAATAAGAATGAGAATGAAATTGTTAGGGAATTTCATGATAGATTTAAGAAGATAATACAACAGATCCCGACAAGCTATCACCCGTCAAACAACTTTATTCTCTTTCTTTACACCAAAGACTTTACAGGACAAATAGGTTTCCCTATCAAAGATAAAGCTCCTAGAACAATCCAAGAATTTAATGACATGGCCATAGAAATTGAAGCCATGTCTCCTCATCCAAAGAAGAACAATCCTTTGTTCCAGAAGTCAAGATTGGGCAGCCCAAAGGTACCCCATGAACTCCCAAGAGAACACTTTCCCTTGAGGCCTCTATTAAGGAAACCTTGAAAGGTTTGGAAAAAGACATCAATCAGAAAGAGGTTGAGGAGAAGGGTATTGATGAGGGTTATCAATCCCATGGGTAGGAAGAAGAAATTACTCATGCTTCTAGCAAGGATAATGAGGACTTGGTTGAAGAGCGAGATCCTAGAGATATTAAACATGATGATGAAGTATTAATCTGTGCTCCTCCCTCAAATGAAGCCATCCCAAATCATTTTCCTCCTGCACAAGAAGAAGAGGATGAGGTTAGTCACTTTCCTTTTCATGTTCTTGATGATACCTTATTCTATAATTCGGAAGGTCAAGAAGAAAGGGAACCCTTGGAAGATCCAAATCCTCCATATTATGAAGCTAAATATGTAAGGGAAAATCATGAGGACGAGGCACTAATGTTTGTTCTCCCATTTGATGAAGTCATCCAAGCTATTGACGCTCCTGCACAACAAGAAGTGAAAATGATAAGTTATCCACCTTTCCAAGACTCTGATGATGTTTTATTTTATAATTTGGAAAGTGAAGAAGTATTAGAGGAGACCTTGGATGCACTAAATCCTTCATGTAATGACAAAAGTAGTGACCTAGTTTATAATATTGATGAGTTCATACATGTTGGAATACATAAGTGGGATTTGATTGGTTCTGATGAGGATCCCATTTATGATATGAAAGGATATATTTGAATGTTTCCTTTACAACAATCATATGAGGTTCCTAATAATTTTTATGTTTAGCAACAAGATGATAATATAATTACAGAAGTTTTCCAAGCACCCAAGGATGACCCAGTGAAATGTTCTTCTAATGATTAATGGTCATACCTTGAGGATTTTGATGAGTATTCCTTTGAGCACTTATATTTATTCCATGAAGAACATTATCAACCACCGTCGTACTCAGATCTCGATAAGAGTAAGTACATTGCTTGCATGAAGCAGGGTACTTATGACAAGATTTTCCAACCTCCTTCAATTACTTTATCTCGCTATGTCACTAGGGATGCAATTGGAAATCATGTCCCTTGTCTTGAGTTTTCTTCGGGGAAAATCCTTCTTTTAGAATTCAAGGGTAGGTTGAATACCTTAAGAAGAATTTTATTATATCACTCTTTCATCTTTCCCTTAAAAATTTTCCAATCATTCTCTAGGTTCTTACTAGTCCTTTCCCAGACTTCAGGATGTGATGACATCCAAGGTAGCCAACCTTCAGACTCTTTGAGCTAGTCTTCTGAGCCTTTGATTTTTCATGATCCCTTTATGATATGGATTCAACACTTTCCTAGAAGTGTAACTTGGCACAATTTTTTCCCTCCCTCCTGTCTCCATGAGCTAGACTCTATGATTCCCGATGGTATGATATGTATTCTAAATCATGTTATTTTCGTGCTTAACTTGTCATTGTTTTGGTTTATGATGAAGCATAGAGGCAGGTATTATGAGATATTGCTAGGATGGTTTCATTGGTTATTTGACTACACCTAACATTAAATCAACAGGTAAGTAGAGGTAAGTTAGGCATTTGCATCCATTGTACATACCATCTACATATCATGCTAGTATAGTGTAGTTTAATTTTCATACTTTCATTTCTTCATTATGTATATATGCATGTTTGTCTTCATTTTATTATATCATATATGAGTGAGGGGTGATACCACCCTGAGGATTATTGACATTGCTTTTGAAATCTAGCAAATGCATGTCATGCCAGAGATGTTGAGGTTATTGTGCGCTCTACGGTGAGCACATGTCCCTGAGTTGGAGCCAGATTTTATCCCCTATCCTAGGGATAACTAAGGATAGCATGTCTCGAGGCCCACAAGCCCCAGACATGGAGTGTCGAGATCCGTATGACTTGAGAACGAGCCTAGAGGGCCCCTATTTTCTTCAGTGCATCCCATCTATCAATAGAAGCAATGCCCATCCCACCAGCCTGGTCCTGAAGAAACAATAAGTCTTTCTCCATGAGGTAATGAGTTTGGGTATCATGGTATGTGTCACTCTGATTATTGAATCACTTAAGTATGTTGCATTGAATTCTCCTTCATTTCATAACATTTTCTTGGAAAATATGCTCTTTAATTTGTTCATACCGGGGAGGGTGACATGATGCCCTAGTAAGTTGATCTCCCTTTAGGATGGTTTACCACTGGGTGAGTCTGTAAAAGGTCTTTGTCCATTATGTTGGAACATATATAAATCCTAAACCTTGAGCTTTACTTTATTGAACTTCATCTTTTTTAAATAATGACTTAGAAGTCATCTTTCGAATGTTTAAATCAAATTTACTTCTAGTCATAAGGCACGCATGATATCTGTCATTAATAAAGTTCCCTTGTTGATCGAATGATCCCCTTTTTTCTCAAGTTTTGGAGCTGCCTAATTGTTAAAGATTCAAATCACTAAAGGTCACTTTGGAGCTTCGCACTTTGGGCATTTCTCCAGGTCTTAACGTTTAAAGTCTCGATACCCGAAAAGTGTTTGTGATCATTGTTCATAAAACTTTAAAGGACCCTAGTCATAGTACACGTGTACCTTTCGAGTCTCCCCTAGGTTGAAACATGTCATCCATTTCTGACCTTTTCAGCTGAAGATTCATACAATTCTAAGTGACACATGGCACCCCTGGTCTCGACACGTCATCTAAAATGACTTCATCTTCAACACGTCACTACGGGTAATGGCCTTTTAGAAATATAATAAAGAGATAACTTGCAAATCCACGAAGCAACAAAATCCCGAAATATTAAATCTTAATTAAGTTAAGTTAATCTTGATTAAAGGATAGTTAACAACTTCGCACTTCAGAGTTCATACCTTTACCATCCATAACATCCTGAAATCTCCGAAGTCTGAACTTCTAAAACACTTGAAACTTAAACAGGGTTAATTAAAACTTGAAAACTATTATCTGATAATTAATTATTTTGCAGTTTCAAGTTTCAGGGATTCTATCCCAAGCTACTTTGAAGAATCTGAAAGTATGAATACCCGAAATAACTTAAAGTTAAACATGATTAATTAATGTTTTAAAATGAGATTATCTTGTAATTAACCTTTTTTGAATTCGCGAATCCAGAAATTTCAAACCTATTTCATCCAAAATTCTCGATCGTGAACCGCCAATATTAATGGCATTAATCACAAATCAACAGTAATGATTTTAATGTAGATTGCAGATCGCCAGCTATATTTTCTCATTAAGATAAATAAATTTATTGTCTGTAAAGGTATTATCGAATCAATGCGCTCGATGTGAACAATGTTGCTCGATTTTGAATTTCATTTTCATCTTGCACAGAATAGTAAGTTTTTTCCAACTGAGAAGCTCACGCATTCTCCTGTAACAGGTAATCCTGTTTCAGTTTTATCGATATCATGGCACCATGGAAGATGGCTAAATAATCTGGTGAAGACACAAATCCGAATGTGGACGTCCTGTCAGATACCTCACTGAGAGCCATAGACACTGTGAAAACTTGGACACATGTGTTTGATATTTTAGAGCACGAGCTTATAAATTGCCCAAAGGATTCTGGCGTGAAGTTAGCGAAACTCAGGCAACTAAACTAGGGGACATAGCTTAGTCAGAGCTACAAAAAATATCTCCGCGACCAAGATTCATGTCGTATAACGACATGATAGGCTGGGCCCTAGAAAATGTCGACAATCAAACCAGGAACATTTACAACTCTTAAAAGGATTTTTTTGGGTCATTTCGACCAGAACACATACAAGTAATGTATAAGCTATCCCCCAATTTTAAATATAATCACAATGTTGCATTCCTACTGTAATTTGAACAACATGAGTGTATACAATATGATAAAACCTATCCAGATCTGATGAAATCCCTGTGGGGGCACCCGGAAAAATTCAGAGCCGACGCTCATGGAGTTTACGCCACAACGTCGTTAGATACCCATATGATCTATGTAGCTATGATGCTCTGTAGGATATTCGGGAGGAAAATTCCCACCCATTTCCCAGTGGCATGGGTGCTAATTATGCATGAAGTGGTTGAGAGATACTCTTTCAATTGGGCCAAGATGTTATTAGACAACCTAGCTATGGAAATCATAGAGTATCAATTGAAAAATTACAAAGGGAAACATGCCCCGTTCTACATGTCTGCATATATAATGGACGTTATTTTCTTTATGACCCCTTTTCCACTGATTAAATGGAGCTGGACCCCAACCAGCGCTGAACCTATCCACTTCTATCACTCCAAGTTGTGGGAAGACAAGGCCAGATATTTATTCTACGAAATATGCCATTATGTAGTAGTTCCCATCCATATTGCCCTATACGGTTTCCCACCACCTAGAATTTCAGACAGAATCATGGGAAACCTAGGCAAAATAGAAAACTGGTACATTGAAGAAAACTTTTCTTACCTCAGGTTTTTCGGATGCTCGGTCCCTCCCCATGATCTCCTAAATTTTTTACCAGATCAGCTAGTATGCTGAGAAGTGGCTTATCAAACTGTGACAAGAGGCATCAACAAGGAATTGAAAGCAGCCCAGAAAAAGGTATGGCCAACCTTCCCTCTTCAGGTTGGTATGTTTTCATTGATAGACTTGAGTCATTATAAAGTAGAATTTGTAGCTTTGGAGGATGTCAAGTTAGTTGACATCGAATTTAAAAGGCATGATCCACAGAAAATCGTGGAAAACCACTTGGCTCAATAAAACTTGAAGAAATATATGCATGATAACTCCCCACATGATGAAGTATTAAGGGGAGTCAGGTCTTACGAGGAAGTGTTGAATGGAGTCCAAACTCTGTCCCCAGACCAACAAACTAGTTTCTTTGGTTTTCAAAAGCACAGACGAAATAGTTTACCGAAATTTCTACAGAGAGAGTTGGTAGTCGCCCTGCCTACACAGGAAATTGCACCTATAGGTTTTGAAGCAGGGAGCTCTAGTAAATAGGAAACTAAGGAAAGCCTGAAGGGCATCGAAGTTTTGACAAAGGAATTGGAAGCTTCAATATCAACTCCACTAGGCCCTCTAGCAAAGGTTGAGTTTGATGCCTTTCTGAAGCAGGGGCATGATCCATCTCCTTCTACACCAGCCACATCTGCTTCCAAAACCGTTGAGAAACATCCATATACAAAAATAGGTTCCCCTATCACTTTATTGACACCGTTACAGTCTACTTTCGGAAACCTTGTTTCCAAAGTCATTTTTATAGATGATCTCACCCCAATTGCACTAGAAGATATGCCTCCTTCAAACTTTTTCTTTACCAAGAAAAGGAGGGTTGTAGTTAAACAAGATTCACGTCAAAAAGATGGAGTGATAGTCAAAAGGGAAAGAATGGTGTACGATGTACAAAACCAAGATGATTCATAATTCTCCAAGGAAATGGTAGGTTCACTAGGTGCATTTGCCACTGCAAATCAATGGTCTATGGAAAATTTGGCCGAGTAGCTAAAACAGAGAAACCTATTAGCAGGGATGTTGTAAGATCAGATAATGACTATGGAACAGGATGTGAAAAATAATATAAACAAATATTTTGAACAGATCAGAGCTTATGACAGGCATCAAATACAACAACTACAATCTAACCTAGAAGAGCTCCATCAAAATTCACAGGCTAACAAAGGCTTGATCACGCAACAAGAAGAGATAATAAAACAATTGCAAGCCAGGTTAGACTTGACCGAAGGTACATCAATAAGGTATCATATTTTCGGACTCAAGCAATGACGATAAATAAAAATCTAGAAATATCCCAACAAGATCTCTTCATGAAAGTCGAGGCTATCCAGAAGTGCTACCAAGCGGTCTTTTCTCTGAAAGACATATACATCAAGGAAAGATAAGCTCGTTCAGCTCGAGTTAAGTTTCAGGAGGTTGTCCTATTGTTACCGAAGGATGATGTCTCAGACGTCCATCGACTTTCTCTTTCAGAAAAAATAAGAGGTGATATAGTTTTGAAGGCTTGGGAAACAAATTTAACAGAAAGCAAGAGACTTGCCAGAGATGTAACTAAAGCTTGTATAGAAGCGTTGACATCACTAGACAAAGGGATAATTAATTTTGAAGGGAATGTTATTTTCGAAGCCCTAGGCCAAATCGATATAGAAAATAATTAGTATAACTCTAGAACAAGAAAAGAAGAAGCTCTGACGACCATCCAAAATATAAACCAGATTGATATCCCTCAAATAAGAAAATGGATAGTGAACCCAATATTGCAGTTACAGGTCACATCCCAAGGATCAAAAAGGATACAAGAAAAGATTCCTCAGGTAGAAATAAATTTATACACTTTTGAGGCCAATCAAGAAACTGAGCCTTCAGGTCTGGTAGTGAAATTAGTAAGTAGATGCATCCAATTCATTGAATATGGGAAGGCAAGCACATATGGAAGCAAGTAAGAAAGTGTTATTACATTATTGGATATAGTTGAAAGGACAAATGACAACAAAGCTACGATGATGAGGACTTTATGTCAGAATATCAGAAGACATAAGGGTTTTGGTCAGTAGATGAAGAGATTTCCAATGATGCCCATTATTCTATATGTTCTATTTTCTTATTTCAGATATTTACTATTTTTAGATTATGAGAAGTCCAACCATTTTTTAGTTGTGAAAATTTTGTATAAATACATATATTGAAGATCTATTGAGGGTTATTTCTTCCTGATTGTAATAGAGAAAACTCTCCTTATTGAGTATCAATACAAGTGCAGATAGAGATTCCACATTTTGTTTAGTTTGGGTTATGTGTTTCTTCTGTTTTTCCATCTCTCAACATTTCTTTACACATTCCTTGATAAATGTTTGATTTCAATTTAGTACAACAACTACTGTAATCGTATTTCATCAGTGATTTATTAATTAAGACGTTTTTCCTCTGCATTTACTGTGAGTAAATCAAGACCTGCGAGCTATGTAGATTACTATATCTTATACTTTATTCAAGGTTACACTATCTATTTTCTTCCATTTCAACAAGGTGAGACTCTTCATTAATTGATTCCTTTCTTTGTTTTACAGTTTTGTATATTTTCTCTCACACCATTCGATATTAAAATTTTGACTCAGACACGAAATATGGCCTCTATGTTTCCATATTGTTAATTTCATTTAAGAAATTTTATCATATAAATAAGGTAGAAAAAGCACTCCTAAAAATAACTCTCTTAAAATTTCATGATGCCTCACATTACTCTTTGAGCCTTAAGTTTAATATCAGGACCAACACATTCCCTCCATACTTACCACTTTCCATACTTGTTCCTCACATCTTCCCCCCACATTGGTTTAGGAATTCAGTTTTCCACACTAGGAAGGGTTGTACCTTGCCTTGTGAGAAGAAGGGGATAAAATCCCAGAGGTTAAAAGTAGCTAGCAAGAGTTAAAATCCAAATGAAACCTTTGAGATGCTTCACCTAGGAATTCCAGAGAAAGAAGTAAAAAGCTTCTCAGTAAGAAAAGGGAACCCATTAATCAAAACTCAAAGTATTATTTTGTGGATGGGAGGTCTCATCATGAGCTGACCTATTAATACCATGGGCATGTAGTGATATGACACTACCATCTATCTGGTCACCAAATCAAGGTAGTGGCTCTTGGTGGAATAGCCAAGAGAAAGGGGGTCTCATCATGAGCCAACCTTCTCATCTCTGTGAAATGCTTGTAGGTAAAGTTGCCACCTCTGGTTAACAAACCAAGACAATGTCCTCCAGCTCTTCCCTTGAAGCATGAAAGAAAAGGACCAAAAGCAATAAAACTAATAATAAAAGGCATTAAATGGGCTAGAAAACAATGGAATCCATAATAAGGTGTGACTTGCCCTCTACAAAACCACCCACAGGTAAGACCTACATTTCCCTGTTATCATTGCACCCTATGCCCAAACACCTCCCCATGTCACCTTACACACACACTTACATGACCTAGATTGGCTCTCACCTAGGAAACACCCCAATAGGACATCTTGAGACCTTCTCCAAACTTGACTTGTTAAATTTGCATAATGTCTTCGAGCATTTATCTAGGTAAAGGGGGGTTTAATGCACATGCTTGGGTAATTTGATTATTAGATGTGATTTACATTGCTATGATCCATGTGACTTATGAACCTCTGGAGGGTGTACTTGTTTTTGCTTCAGGACGTTGCCCGATGGACAGGTGCATATGGGGGAATGATTAGCTTGAACCTCCATGGGGATAAAGGCCCACATATGGATGCAGTGATCCCAACCAGGGGAAGAGAGACACCAGAGGCTTGCACCATGAAGAAATAAGGACATTTCCCCCGAGACACTCTGGTAGACCTAGATCCAAGGGGGGTTTTCCTTTCCACCTAGACGTTGACCCTTGAGAGCCCATGCCATCATCATTTTGACCCTAGACATCATTCAATCGAGGTTTTCATTTATGAGGGAAATTTTGTGCTAGTTGGCACTTGTGGAAGCATTCAGGGCCTTTGGAGGCCAAATGTTCTGCATTTGAGGCCTAACATTCCACCCTAGGGGCCTAACATCACCCTAGAAGGGCATGGCATCACCCTTGGAGATGCAATTAGGTTTTAATTAACTTCATTTATGTAAAAATTTGATTTTTGATGTAATTTTTCCATATCGTCCATTTTATGACCTAATTTTACTAAAGGTCATTGATATTGTATAAATAGAGAGAAAAAACTCTTATTTTTTTCATCATTCACTCATCACACAAGTGTGTGGTCTGAAATTCATCCCTCTTTAAGGGTTATTGGCTCAACTAATTAGTGTGCAACTTCTTGGAGAGGCAAATTTTGGTGTATCTTGGTTATTCTTCATAGTGGAGGATCTTCAACTAGGGTTTGTCTTGATTATTCTTGGTGAAGTAAGTAGAAAATCTGCAGTTTGTTTATGTTAATGAATGTGTTAGTGTCAGAAGTCACTCCTAGATTGCTTGTAGGAGCATAGCCCAATGCCCATCAGTTTTATGTCAGGATTTGTTTAATGGGATGATCGAATGGGTAAAGACTTAAGAGGATATATCTTTAACTCAGGAAAACGGGCCTGGTATGTAGAAAGCAAGGGAGGTCTTAATCCAACTTCCGTCAGTAGATGATTAAAGGGTGGTAGATGGAAGACTTATGAGAAGGGTGAGAAAGACTGCCTCGGGTGACAGGCCTTCAGAAGCTTGAGGATGAAAAACTCAGAAGCCAATATCCTCTTGGTCCAGAGCTTCAAGGAGCTGAGGGGTGACTCGACTGAATCCTCCAAATCCAAGTCGTTCAGCGCTAAGAAAATCACAGGAACCGATTAGAAACAATGCAACTGTTACAGTGATCCAACCTACATCATCCTATAACAGCTACAACTCGACTGGATCCTCCAATTCTGAGCTGTTCTAACAAAGTAAACAAAGAGATGGAAAAGAGGCTGACATCCATAAATTAAGAAGTCTCAAATTCCTTATACATTAACCAGAGTGACCAACGCTTTATCAAAACTTTACAATCGGGAGCCTTGCTCAACCATCGATGCTTACAAATTACAAAAACTGAGTCTATATACTCAGGAAAATCTGCCTAATAGAGGCGTGCTCAGTCATCCAAGGCGTGGTGTCCCTTCAGTCAAACTTGTACTGATATTCCTCTTCAGGTGCCACCTTAACTGTGCATGGATCCTGCAAGGGGAGTAGCTGAGCCATTAAGTGTCGAGTTAGAGTGTGCAGACTTCTCTAGCTAGTCGAGGACTTCGGTATGGCTCCTTTGGAAAAATCAATACACAAGACCCTCTCGGGCAGACAACTCGCCAGATCTTCCATACCTTATACTTAATGTGTGAGGAGAGGTTTCAACCACCCCCTCTCACCTTCATTTACTCCAAGTGAGAAATAGGATTGAGATCAGACTCGATGGAACCTGGAGATTGCGATGATCCCCTATGTGACTGAACTCGATGCCTTTGGCCCTTCTTGCACAACTCTTTTTATTTTCCAAGTGACCACGGGCTGTGACCACACGTTCATTCTTAACGACGCTTTTCGCATTCGCGAATGGGAAGGGGCTGATCCTTGCTTCTCATAATCGCGATGAACGAAACGCCGAGACGACTTAATTTGGTGCCACGCGTCCCTCTCAGATCTGACGGTCCTGAACTCACTCGGTGATATTGTGGGCCTGGGTCTCGGACGCTCCTAGCACTTTGTGTTTTGGGGATATGAAGGAGCTTCTCCTTGTGCATCGAAGTTGCGATGAGAGAAAAGGCGAGGGGCCTAACCATGCACCACGTGTTCCTTTTGGATGGATGGCTGAGACTGCTCCGTGACACTGCGGGCCAGAATTTGGGCGCCTTCGGTGCTTTCGTGGTTCGGGGTTTCGAGATATAGGACAACATGGAACCTTCACCCTTTGAACTCTCGAATGCCGAAACACCGATGCGACTTGATCCCACGCTACACATCCTTTGGATGGACGACTGCTATCCTTCCCTGCACACAATATGGGCGCTATCCATTTCGCTAACCTCGACGCAACTTCGCTAACCACGATTTCCCTCCAACCATCAATCTACTCTTATGGATGAATCCAGACCATCGACAATATAATCTCACCTGCTTACTTGCTTGGAAGCCTGAAATGAGATTTTTCTGTGCTGCGCTTGGGTGCTTCTCATGCAACTTGCAAACCCGACTACTCTTGTGCCTAGCACAAGAAATGTTATTAACATTAGGCTCCATGGGGGATAGAGTCATCCCTGTGATTCTCTAAGAACTCATTTTGCAGCTCATTTATTTAAAACTTAAAGATGGAAAGAAAAACAATATTTACAACCGCGAAAGATCCATGTGCGGCTCAAGAGAAAAATCTTTTTAGGAAATTCCCATTCATAGGGAAATTGAAAACTTCCTGATCTTTCGAATAACATAACCTGTAGGTATTATTCGAGAATACTTCGGAGACTTTGAAAGGCCCGATCCACAGGGCTTCGAATTTTTCGTTCTTTCCTTTATCTTGTTTAGGAGCATCCCATTTTAGTACCAGGTCTCCTATCCAAAATTCTTCCTCCTTGGCCTTTTTATCAAAAACCTACTTGATCCTTTGTTGATGGTCCTGAATTTTGTCTGTTACCTGCTCCCTAGCCTGCTGGACCTCCACTAGCTGATGAATCCTTCTGATCATGTCATCAGGCTCCTCTTGATGATCCTGGAGGAATTTTTCTACAGGAATGGCTAGATGAGAAGGAAAAACAACTTCTGCTCCATAGACTAATTGGAAAGGAGACACGCCTATAGATCTCTTTGTGGTCACTCGATCGACCCATAGAGAAAATTTAAATCTTGAATGCCAGGCCTTCTTGTTGTCTTCCAACAACCTTTTGATAATCCTTATTAAGCTTTTGTTAGAGGACTCTGCTAAACCATTTCCCTGGGGATAGTATGGGGTGGAGTGAATTAGTTTGATCCCAAATTGCTCACAAAACTTGGCTAACGGCTCATCCCTAAAAGAGGCTGCGTTATTAGTGACAATCTTACTTTTGCAGCCGAACCTTGTGATGAGATCTTCCAGGAATCCAATAATTACCTTGTGGGAAGCACTCCTGGTGGGGATAGCTTCAATCCACTTTGTAAAGAAATTTGTAGCTGTCAGGATCCATCTATGCTACCCACTGGAAGTGGGGTGAATTTCTCCAATGAAATATAGGCCCCATTGTTGGAAAGGTACTGAGACAACCATATGGTTTAACGACAAAGAGTTGAGTTGTTGCTTTCCTGCAAATATTTGACATTGGATACAGGCTCTAACTCCTCTATGGACATCAACGAACAAGGTGGGCCAGTAGTACCCGGCTCTGAGAATTTTGTGGGCTGTGGCCTTCCAGAAATGGTGCCCTCCACATAGGCTGCTATGAAATTCAACCATGATCCTATCGGCCTCTTTTGAATTCATGCATTTTAAAATAACCCACAGGGGGTCTTTCCAGTATAAAATTTGATCAATAAGGCAGTATCTGACTGCCTTTAGCTTCAGAGCTCTTGCTTTGTTTCTTTGTAGGACGTCTGGAGGCCGCAACTCTTGCAGAAAGTATATGACATACTTATACCAAGGACATCGAGCCAATGGGGGCTCCCTTTGAGGGTCCATGTCAGAGAGCCAACCCTGCTGAATTCCTAAGCATTTATTGATGAAACTTATCCCCAAATCTTGGAAATTGGCTTTAGCCAACAGCTTGGCTAAACCTTGACCTTTGATCAATTTGGTAGGCTTTATTTCGAGGTCAAATTCTAGAATCTTGGCTATCCACTTACTCCTTCTCCCATCTATGTCAGGCTGAATAAGAATGTCTTTAATAGCAGCTAAGGGGACATAAGCGATGATTTTTGACTGTAGGACATAGATTCTAAATGCCTTGAGAGCCTTTACCAGGGCATAAGCCTACTTTTCCATAGTGTCATACCTGACTTCGGCATCCCTCAATGCTCAGCTGAAATAGGCAACAGGTTGCTCTAGCCCAGTCCCGTTTGCCTGTAATAAAACAACAACCACCGTGTCAGGTGAGGCAAAGGAGAAAATAAGGAATTCCTTTGAGTAGTCGGGACTAATAAGCACAGGGGCTTTGGTCAGGGCCTTCTTTATTTTCTCAAAGGAATGTCACGATTCAGAAGTCCACCTCACTTCATTTCCTTTCCTTAACATGGTTGTTATAAGTTTTACCTCCTCAACAAAGTTAGGCACAAACCTCCTCAGAAAATTAATCTTACCAAGGAAAGATTGGACCTCCTTCTTGGACCTCAGGATGGACAAGGCTTGTATTGCCTCAACTCTGCTAGGGTCAATCCTAACTCCTTCCGCTGATACTATGTGGCCTAGTAACTTTCCCTCCTGCATGGCAAACAAAGACTTCTTGGGATTTAATGAAATGCCAAAATTCATGCATTTCAGGAAAACCTTCCTAAGATGACAACAATGTTCTTTATCTGATTTTGAGAACACTATGATTTCATCCAGATAGACAACCATAAATTTGTCCTTTTCCCCAATGAAAGCTATGTCCATGGCACATTGAAACGTTGCCCCTGCATTCATCAATCCAAAAGGCATCTTGGAATACATGAATGTGCCCCATGGAGTGGTAAATGTCATCTTTTCCTTGTCCTCAGGCAGAATAGAGACTTGATTGTAGCCAGAGAAACCATCGATCATGGACATCCTGGATGCTCCTGTTACCTCTGCAGTATATGTTCCATATTTGGTAAAGGGTAGTTATCCTTCCGTGAGCTCCTGTTCAGGTTTTTGAAATCTACACAGAGTCTGATTTCTCCATTCTTTTTCCTTACTGGTACCAAATTGGCCACCCACTCTGAATATCTCAGTGGTATGATGATTTGGGCCTGTAGCAGCTTCTTCAATTCTCTCTCCATGATAGGCAGTAGCATAGGATTGATCTGTCTCAACTTCTTCCTAAATGGCCTTGCCTCCCCTTTCAATGGGATTTTATGCTCGATAACCGAAGTGTCATATGTTTTGAGGTCTTCGTAGGTCCAGGCGAAAACATCAGCAAATTTCCTCAGAAGTCTAGCATATTCAGACTTCTTCTCCTTTGTCAGACTTCCTGACAATTTGACCAACTTGGGCTCACTCTTAGTGCCAATGTTGCATTGAACTGTATCAGTGTCATCTTCTGAGATCTCCCCTTTTAATGACACATCATTTCTATCAAAAATCCTTTCCAAAGGAACTAGTCCCCTTGGAATATGGTTGGTTGGGCAGCTGCACAATGCTACGCTCTGCTATTTTGCTCAGAAACTTACCCCCATCAAGCTATTCTTCAGAGACAAAATCTTGGTCGACATGCATCTCTGAAAATTCTTCGACAGTCTCCAAGAATTTCTTGATCTCGATATCATCCTAGAATACCTTCCAATGTTTGACGTTGTCAGGTATGGAGGGCCTGTATTTTACTTCTACATCATATCTGAATTTGGGTGGAAAGGGTACTTTGAAATTGCTTGCAGATGTAGCCAAGGAATCTGCATTGTGTTCTCCTCTCTTGGGATGAAAGAAATGTTAATTGCTAAGAAGAAACTGTCGATTAGGTCCCATACCTCATTTATGTAGCTTTTGAGTCAAGGATGCTTATCTTGGTAAGCATTTCTAATCTGCTGGACCACCAACTGTGCATCTCCGAAAACTGCTATTTCCTTATCCCCATTTCCCTTGCGGCTCTTAATCCTAGGATAAGAGCTTCATACTCTGCTACATTGTTGGTAGTTTCAAATTCTAGTTTGTATGACAGAGATATGGTTTCCTGAGCAGGTGACACAAAAAACACTCCCGCTCCAGTGCCTTCCCTGGAAAAGGCTCCATCAAAGAACATTTTCCATACAGGGGTGATGGAGGGAGGAAACTCATGGGAAGTGGTGGGCAACTTTATGAGTTTTAAAGAAGGCTCGGGAGCATTAGTGAGTTGTATTACACTGGAACCTAAATAAGTGTCTAAGGAAAAAATGGGATGGTTGGTAGGGTTGGCTTCATCACTGATTATATAGTCCAATTGGGCTTCCCCTGTATAGCCTCCTATGTTCTCCTCCAAACACGAGCATAGTAGCATATGTGAGGTCCATATGCAAAGTTCCCCCCAGTATTTTTATACAAGATCTTGATAACAACATACCGAACTTGGGGGGGAAATCAGCCACTACAACATCCATGACCACACTTTTCATGGGCAACTGAAACAAGGTCACGACTAGGTCCTTGATAACCCCTAGACATTGAACTTTTCTGGAGTCAAAGGAATAGAGTTCATGATAGGCTCGGGTAACCCCTAGTCCTAAATCTTCCATGATAGTTTTGGGAATGAGGTTGTGAGAGGCCCCCAAATCCATCAAGCAATTGTGCAGTACCTTGTCATGTATGTTCAAGGAAGTGTAGAAGGGAGGGGATGAGTCATTCCTGTCTTCTACCATAGGACCTAAAATAACTGCAGGATTTTCATCTTGCAAATTGATGGAGTCTGTCGGAAGGCATGAGACCTCAAACTGTAGAAGCTCAGAGAAGCGTTTCTTGAACCCTTCATGTTTAATTAATTCGGTTAGGGGCATAGGGATCCTAATATTTTGAATTTCATGCTCGAAATTAAAAGAAGATGTAAGCTTCGGGATTTCTCTTATTTTGGGATCATGAATTTGGACTATGGGAGAGGGGTTGGGCCTTCTTACCTCTGTGAATGTCTGCTACCTCATTAGCAGGTTTCTCTGTTCTAGTGGACTTCTCAGGAACATCAGGTGCTATTGTCTTTTTCTTGGAACGCAGATCATACCTGCCTTGGCTGCCACTGGCCTTGTCTCCCTTGCTCAGTTCATTTAGCTAACTGTCCATGAGAGACTCCTCGTATGATGATTGAGTGAGATGAGGAAAAGGAGGAGTGACCCCGAAGAAATGGATTTCAGGATCAAGCTCATTTGTTTCCCCTTCTTCCCTCTCAACCACAAAATTGTTTTGAAAAGGGGCCTGAATTTTCTGGTCTTCTCTGTCTCTTCCCTTCTCTCTTTGCACAGTTGGGGAAGTAATGTTGTTTGGCCTCCTGAAACCTCCTTTGTTTTTGGAATTTTTGGGGCCCTTGTATGCTTTCCTCCCCTCCACCTTCATTCTCTCCATCTCTGTAGATAGAGACTTCACCATCTTGGTCAGTTCATCTACTTGAGGGTGGGGCACCAATGGGCCAGAAGTTGAGGTTTTCGATCTTCCCTTTCTTCTGTCTGTGTCGGACTTGTTCCTCAGTCTATCATATTCTAATACATTGGATTCCACTTCTATGGCCGCATATTGCATTTGAGCTAAGGAGGTGGCTCTTATTTCTCTCAATAAAAGACAGAAATCCGGGCCAAACGCACTAGCATAAGAAATCTTGGCCGAGGCTTCTGAGGGTTTTATTTCGGCAGGGATTTTATTATACATCTTATTGAATCTTTTGGAGAAGTCTAAGATAGACTCTCCTTCCATATTATTCAAAGACCCAAACTCTGTCATGTAATACATGAAATCCTTCCTATCTCCCCACTGCCTCAGGAAAACACTATCCAGGGCTTCGATCCTAGCAATAGATCCAGGGGCCAATCCTCTAAACCACTTTCTCACCTCACCATCCAGGCTCTGGATGAAGACTCTCATCTATACATCTTCATTTTCAATGTTCAGGTTGTCTTCATAACTTTAGAAAGTAGCCAGGTGCTCTTCCGCAGTTATGTCCCCTTCCCCAGTGAACTTAGGCATATACTTCAAGTAATCTCCAACAGGGAGAGGATTCATAGGATGGGGTAGGATTAAGGGAGCATATCTGGTAGCAACTATGGTTTCCATTCTATTTAGAGGGGGATTAGCACCAGCCATAGGAATATTAGGTGGAGGAGAACCTGGAGGAGAAGGAGTTCATGAAGGGGCTACTGGGAAAGAGTCTTGAAGTGGAATGGGAAACAAAATGGGATTTAAAGAGAAGGATAACGGGTTCAAATCAGGAGAAGTAGTAAAGATAGGAGTGGGGAAATCTTCTGTAGTCCTGGGTATATTCCAAGTTACAGCTTCAGAGGAGAGGGGAGTGACAAGGATTTCTCCCTCCAATCCCAGACTAGGAGGGGAAAACTCGGCAGGAACACTCCCAAAATCCAGGAAACGGGAAACCTCAGAAAGAGGTCTATTAAGAAAATGAGGAGGAGAAAATGGAGTTCCTACAGAAGGAGATGGAGAATTACCTGGTTCGGTGGTGGAATCTTCTTCTTCAGAGGCCTTTCCTTTTCTGAGAACCACCTCCAGATCGGTTTCAAGTGTAGCTAGAGGCAGCTGTGGATGGGACCGGATGTGTCTGCCTCTGAAAGCCACAATTAACATGACAGGTTCGCCAAAGTGGAGTCATCACAATGGAGTCGCCAGGTGCACAATAGAAATCTTTAAAGGCTTTGATACCTGATGCACCTTCAGAATCAAAGGCTTAATGTCGTTCAATCCCAGGGAAAATATTCAACTTCGTCCCCGACAATGGCGCCAGAAATGTTAGTGTCAGAAGCCACTCCTGGATTGCTTGTAGGAGCAGAGCCCAACGCCCATCATTTTTATGTCACGATTTGTTTAATGGGATGATTGAATGGGTAAAGACTCAAGAGGATATAGCTTTAACTCAGGAAACTGGGCCTGGTATGTAGAAATCAAGGGAGGTCTTGATCCAACTTCCATAAGTAGATGATTAAAGGGTGGTAGATGGAAGACTTGTGAGAAGGGTGAGGAAGACTGCCTCAGGTGACAGGCCTTCGGAAGCTTGAGGATGAAAAACTTAGAAGCCAATATCCTCTTGGTCCAGAGCTTCAAGGAGCTGAGGGGTGACTCGATGGAATCCTCCAATTCCAAGTTGTTCAACGCTAAGAAAATCACAGAAATCGATTAGAAACAATGCAACTGTTATAGTGATCCAACCTACATCATCCTATAACAACTACAACTCGACTGGATCCTCCAATTCCAAGTTGTTCTAACACAGTAAACAAAGAGATGGAAAAGAGGCTAACATCCATAAAGTAAAAAGTCTCAAATGCCTTATACATTAACCAGAGCGACCAACGCTTTATCAAAATTTTACAATCGAGAGCCTTGCTCAACCATCGATGCTTACAAATTACAAAAACTGAGTCTATATACTCAGGAAAATTTGCCTAACAGAGGTGTGCTCAGTCATCCAAGGCGTGGTGTCCCTTCAGTCAAAATCGTATTGATATTCCTCTTCAGGCGCCACCTTAACTGTGAATGGCTCCTGCAAGGGGAGTAGCTGATCCATTAAGTGTCGAGTTAGCATGTGCAGACTTCTCTGGCTAGTTGAGGACTTCGGTATGGCTCCTTTGGAAAAATCGGTACACAGGACCCTCTTGGGCAGACAACTCGCCAGATCTTCCATACCTTATACTTAATGCGTGAGGAGAGGTTTCAACGACCCCCTCTCACCTTCATTTACTCCAAGCGAGAAACAAGATTGAGATCGGACCCGATGGCACCTGGAGATTGCGATGATCCCCTCTATGACTGAACTCGAAGCCTATGGCCCTTCTTGCATAGCTCTTTTTATTTTCCAAGTGACCACGGGCTATGACCACACGTTCATTCTTAATGATGCTTTCGACGTTCGCAAATGGGAAGGGGATGATCCTTGCTCCTCATAATCGTGATGAACGAAACGTCGAGATGACTTAATTTGGCACCATGCGTCCCTCTCAGATCTGACGGTCCTAGAATCACTCGGTGATATTGTGGGCCCAGGTCTCGGACGCTCCTAGCACTTTGCGTTTCGGGAATATGAAGGAGCTTCTCCTTGTGCATTGGAGTCACGATGAGCGAAAAGGCGAGGGGCCTAACCACACACCATGTGTTCCTTTTGGATGGACGGCTGAGACTACTCCGTGACACTGTGGGCCCAACTTTGGGCGCCTTCGGTGCTTTCGGGGTTCGGGGTTTCGAGATATAGGACAACATGGAACCTTCACCCTTCGAACTCCCAAATTCTGAAACGCCGACGGGACTAGATCTCGCACCACACGCCCTCTGGATGGACGGCTGCTATCCTTCCCTGCACACAATATGGGCACTATCCATTTCGCTAACCTCAGCGCAACTTCGCTAACCACGATTTCCCTCCAACCGTCGATCTGCTCTTATGGATGAATCTGGACTGTTGACAATATAATCTCGCCTGCTTACTTGCTTGGAAGTCTGAAATGAGATTTTTCTGCGCTGCGCTCGAGTGCTTCTCATGCAACTTGCAGACCTGACTACTCTTGTGCCCAGGACAAGAAATGTTACTAACATAATACTTGTCGTAAATTTTACTTGGTTCATGTTAAAGATTATGAAATTTATTGCTCAAAACCCTAGGAGAGAAACAAAAGTTATTATATTTTTCTCTATAGTTTTCCACTTGTTTGGATTTCTCAAAGTGCACCTTGTTTGGAAGTAGCTACTAGAGCCCTAGAATTCTAGCACTCTAGTAGCCCTACTCTAATTTCCTATTGCATATATTATTTCTGATTTGTCTAAGGAAAGAGAATTCACTAGGGCCTAAGTCCCCTTACTTTCTAGCCAAATTTTCATTTAGGACTTGAATTCTTGAGGCCTTGGGTTACCAACACCTTCCCCCATTCATTCCATCTCCTCTGACTAAGTACTATCATTGCTATTTTTCTCTAAGATTTGGTGTTGTTGTTATTGACTCCATACACCCTAAAATGCACTAGTCCATTTACTATAGTGATTGATTGATCAAACGAATCTCAAACTATCTTCCTTGAGACATTTACTAACTCCTACTAACCTTAGACTAGACTAATCCATTAACCAACCTGTTGTTGTTGTAAAAGATTGCTACAACCATCTTACAACAGAAAATTCATCTAAAAAAGTGACATTTTAAAGATGATTAGACACTGCCAATTTTGCTTCTGACAAGTTGTTATCATTCTGTCAACTTAGAGCTATAATTTCTTGTCATTTTCAAGCATTATTGAGGCATAATTGTTGTGGTTGTTACAAAATATTCATTTCTTTTATAAAGAATTACCTTGCTACAGTTTTATATCAGCTTACTTATTTTTTAGAGTTTTATGATCTTATGAAGTATTAACATCATATGGTACTTAGAAATTGCACTCTTTTCTATTTTTTTGTCTTGTTCTGGGAAGGTACACCTTATTTACCCTTTTCTTCATCTATATAAGACACGAAGAACCTATGACTTGAGTGGCCTATGAGAGGAGTGGGACTTTCTTCTATCTTTTACATTAGCCTTCTCAAACACTCAGGTTACTAGTGACGTCTCCCTTGGGGTACTGTGATATTCTCATAAATAGAAAGGGGTTTCCTATTAAGGTGACAACGATAGGTCACTCCCTGTTACGCCAATCTTGCATTCATTTTCCTTTATCTTTGGGAAAATAAATATTGTGTGATAACAAGCACAACTAGTGATCCTTCACTGCCATCAATATTGTGGGAACCCTCGACTCAATAAAACCAAATGCTTTCACATTGGGTAAGCCATGATATAATTAGGTGTTTCTAGTTTCAATGGAATCACCCTTGAGGTGACCTATGGAAGGTGTGAGAAATGGGTTGTGACTAAAACTCAGTCAAACTATTAAATCCATGGATTTTACCCTTTAGAATATTCATTTTATAAAAAATATTTTATTTTTTAAGTTTTTTAATAAAAATAAATGACTGACTCCCATTTACATTTTTTTTTGTTTTGTTTTAGTAGTTCAATTTATGTTTATTTAAGTATAAGGTATCAAGCTCCAAAGACCCCTATAGTAAAGAGTTCCAATTTTTTGTTATCTTGGTCCTCGTCGAAACTCAATGTGAGGTAGGGTATGAAATTAATAGGTAGCAGCGTGTCCATGATTTTGATTTTGAGCACCTATTTCTCTTCACAACCTTATGAAATGGGAAAGAGTACATTATGGTGACAGTAGAGAACTCTTGTAATAAAATGGAATTTCAATGTGAGAAAGGGTTGGTGGTTAGATAAAAATGACTCAACAAATTTATCCAATACATTGTTAGTGATTTTTCTTGGAGATATATTTGTCAAGATATTATTGGAAGCCACTTGATTTCAAGATCAGCTATGTGGGACATTACTATTGAATTTTGATTTGACATGAGGTGAACTGTGTGGTACATGGTTGCAAGAACTTCAATTGGAATTTTATTTCACTAATATTTTGATGTTAGGGGTAGATGCCTAGTTTTAGGCTATATTAATTTATTGTTTAATATAATCATCCATTATCTACAACATTCTTCGAATTCGACATTGAGAACAACTAATTCCTTCTTACGCATTGTGCATTTTTGTTGAATTTTAATTTCGAAAGAGGTGATATGTGTAGAACCATATTAAATTCATTTGTTAAATTGTTATTCAATATTTACATGGGGGTGAGTTATTTCATACAAAATAAATGAGCAACTATAGATCTTTTTGTGAATTGTATGTATTGATGGATACRTAGAAGCCTCTATGTSTATCCAAATACATTGGACAACGGTTAGTTCATCTATATTGTTCCACATMCCCTCCTATCTATCATGCTCAATGGTTCAATTGATAGTCATCCAATGYTGTGATGCTATCCATTCATCCAAATAAKACATGGTCTTCTCRTCGTGAATGATGACTTCCTTCCACTTTTGCTTCATCCCACACCACCCTCAYWWTCWCYAWKRSAMWTCAATATCMYMTAGKYAATTCTMTATGWYATSSATRWCATAKAGAATTRMCTAKRKGATATTGAWKTSYMWTRGWGATTRWRAGGGTGGTGTGGCCAAGAAACATGTTTTCCAAATCTTTCAATTACAATAGCACTAAYTCCATGGAAACCAAGATCTTGAGAGGTGTTAAGACCAAGAATGTTGTTTTCACCCCTACCAAACAACCAAAGMAACAACATGTTGGACTCATGGGTGAGTCTCTAAAACGTCTTCATTTCTCAATTCAACCCCCTTCATATTCCATGTAGAGAAATGTCTATAATTTTAAACACTTGGATGTGGGAAAGGGTGGTGGCACTAGCATTAGAAACCTTGACTTCAAAGAGATCACTACTACCTAGAAGATAATTTAATTTAAAATCATTTTTAGAGAAGATCTATCGATCTAAAAATATTGACTCCCAATTTAGATTTTGTGGATGATGCAACTAAAATTTTTACATGGAAGCATGCGACTATGAGTGGTACCACAATGCTTCATTCTAATGTTGTGAATCCCTTTGACTACATATCATTGTTAAACTTATGCTTATACTGAGAGGGGGGTGAATCAAGATAAGATACTTTTTACTTCAAATGAGCATTCATCAACCATTCACTAAATTTAAAACAATAAATGCATGTAAACTAAAATCATAGTACATAGAGTTAAATTTGGAAATCCTTGTGGAAGAAAACAACAAAAACTTATCTTTATAAATGTTTGTAGGAACCAGCCTATTGTTACAAATCTTGTAGAAACAAACATACTAGAGACATAAATCTCTTCATCTGAGTACCAACTCAAAAATATATTGGGTAGGAACCAACCTATTAAAGACACCAATCTCTTCAGTTGAGCACCAACTCAACAAGATATTGTGTAGGAACCAACCTGTTAGAGACACCAATCTCCTCACATGAGCACCAACTTAGTAAGAAATTTAAAGGGACCAATATAAGATCTTCATACACAAATTAATTCTAACTTCACCTTCATGCTTCATACTTCATGCATGCCACAACATCATCATACCCTTAACTTTCATGTTCCAATGCCTCTCCTTTATTTGTACCCCAAACCAAGCTTCAAACCTTATTCATATTTAGCCTTCATGCCCTCATGAACCTCATAAAATCATTCCCAGAATATAATTCCAAATAAAACATCACAACTTCAAAATAGCAAATATTGCAACATCATATACCTTAGTCCTTCATAGTGCACCCTTAAAACTCCAAGAAAACTCCTCTTGTGCACCTTTAGACCAAAAGAATATTCCCCATCTCCTCTTGTGCACCTCAGATATCTTATGTGCACTTTTACTTGCTTTGCATTCTTGGATATTCTTCAAATGTAGGCATATATCCTGTATTTATAGTGTTTCTTTGTTCACTTATGAGGCCGACTTGTAAAACTAGTTGGGCCAACTTGTAATTTTTGGTTGGGCCAACCTGATAGAATATTTCATATCTTTTCATTTCTATGGAGTTATAGGGAGTGCCATATACTGTTGGAAAGGTATTGGAATAAACTTTTCAACCATATATCCTTTGCTCCCATTTTTTCTAGTTAGTCATAGTGAAAAGGCCTTCAAAGATAGGGTATCCAAATTAAGCATCAACAATCCAAAAACAATATTTCCAACAATCTCCATCTCGCAATATTTATCTTGGACATTTGTAGTCTCCCCATATATTTGACATCAATGAAAACAATATTTCCAACAATCTCCCCCTTTGTTATTGATGGTAACCCTTGGTCAATTCTGTAATACTCCCTTGTTGACACCCAAAAGTGCAACATAGGGTACCTGCCTGCAAATGGTTGCAACGCCTTATTATTTAATTATATTTAACAATATATTAATAGGTGGGACCCCTTATGTGACTTGTGTGACATGATGAAGAGATGACACTTGTGTTTTAATGTACTTATGATTTGGATGAGATACATGCTCTACAATTTATTTGCTTTAAATCGTTGTCAAAATAATTGATTACAGGATGTTATGGGCGAGGTGACTAAAGAGGAAATGATGTTGTCTTAATTATCTCTCACAAGTATTACTATGATACATTTAATTTGGTGAAGGATATACACTCCAATTTTTAATTTATATATAGTGTATGGTATGGTGATTAACTTGATTTCATGCTACAAGGGTTGCACGCATTGTTTAAATTGGAAGTCTGAAGATTGGGACACAATATCCCTAGAAAGTCTTGATGTATGTTACATTGGGTTTTGGAAGAGTTGGCGCATTTGTAATCTTGAAACATAGGCAAACTATGATGTGTTTGTCTTGCATTAAATAGATTTGGAGTTATTGGTTGATGTGTTGTATGGTTAGTTGCTCATACTGGCCTTGGACGAATGTGTAAGTGCAGATACGACATGCACTAAATGCACATCTCTCTAACCTACCTTGAGCTTGCCACCTCATCCATTTCGCATTTTATCTTGTTGGTTATTGTTGCTTTGCTTTGTTTGGCTGTGGAAGAGGTATACAGGTTTGATTGACTCTCCTTGGAAATTTTTACACATGGGTATGGGGTTTCTTGTTGCTCCATCCATGAATATTTCGCTCTTCTCTTTAATTAAGTCAATAGTTGGCTCTTGAGTTTGCTCATTGTCTGTGCATTTCCAAAGTTATGATATGTGGAAATTTTGACTGTGTATGGATTATTAGTGAAGTTTTGGTCTCTGTGGCATTTGTATTTGAACTATTCACATTGAAAATGTGGGTGTTTCTTATTGTATGTAGTTGTTCATGCTTTACCTGTGGAAAGGGGTATCATTTGGGAAATTACCGGGCCTGCCTTGCCTCTAGTTTTCATTTGAGATTCCCCTTTGTCTGAAAATAATGTTATCAGTGTTTGTTACCTATGGGTTATTTGGAAACTCTGTCTGCCATTTAATTGTGTGGCTCTTGTGGCTATCGTGCATGCACCCTTGTATCAGCTCTGTAAATATAAATGTTGAGTTATGTGGTGGTATTAAGATTTTCATGCTCCTTTTGGCTAAAGCCTCAACTTGGTCAGCTCATCCTCCTTCACCGCATTATTGTTGATAGTTTCATATCGAACCCTGTATTTGGAAAATAGGGTGGAAGGTGGCCAACCCAAAATTTAGTAAAGGCATTATTCATGCTCTTTTTAGTCATGGGTTTGGTTGACTATTGTTGGAGTTACTTCACACACACCTAGGATTTATTTTTACTAAGGTTTTTCCTTTTTTATTAGTCATAATTAGTCATTATCTAGTCTCCTATATTTTAGGGGAGAATATTCCACCT
>ML799249.1:174468-189040 GCA_009831015.1 Picea engelmannii
GGTGCATTGGTTCTTCTCTAGTGTGCACTCATTGAGTTATACAAAGTATATCATGAGTAAATTATTCATTATTCACAATGGTTAATGAGAATTCTTTCATTCTTTCTCTCCTTCTTCTTCTTTCTCCAATTCTCTCTGCAAATGTGTGTATTATTGTTTAGCTAGATCTATTCTGTGCAGGTTCAACACATTTACAATTATTTGTTGTGTGAAGATGGAAAGAATGTTAAGCCCACTCATTTGTTTGGTAATATAGTCTGTCACAAGGAAATATTTGGGTTCAATGGAAGCATTGCAAAACTATTGTTAAATATATGAATTATTGTTTTTTAATTCCATATGCAAGGAGCACATTTGTGTATGAGTTATATACACAGTAAATGAGTCTTACAAACCAGAATGAAAGGGAAATTCGAAGCATGGTTATTTGAGGTTTCAGTTGAACTATTGTTATACATTGGGAGCCCTTTTATGGACACTTCATGGGACCCTGTAGTAATTTAAACAGTACTAGTGTTTTTATTGTAAGCCACAACTTGTCCACTCCTCAACTATTGGTTGTGATTTTTGTGATTATTATGATTATTATGATGTTGTGCATCCTCGACTCTGTTGTGCACAAGATATTTTATTATTGTTAAATATTTCTTGGGCAATAAATATGAATTGATTAATGTGCAATGAAATTTCTAAGGAAAATGAACATCCTTGAAGAGAAACACCAGTTATGAGTTTTTTTTTGGAAAAAAAAGTGTTGAATTTCAATTTTGAAATAGTAAAATGTTTTGATTTTTAATTGACGTCGAGGATGGAATTGTTGATATATTAGAAAAACATCTGTGGGAATCTCTTCCATTATACCATTTTCCACAAAATATACTCCTCTCATTATCCCAATTTCACTTGTCCACTCCTTGTTCTATGATATTCATTTTTTAGAAAGGTCTATATGGAAATGAAGAAAAAATGAGGTGGCAGTAGTTGATGATTCATATTATGGGATATATCTAGATACACAGCTGATTGTTTTTCTTGATTGCTTGAACAATATTTGTAAATATTTCCCCCACCATGATATCACTTTACACTAAATACAAGCCCTCCATACTCCCAATTACCCTATCAATTCCATGTTCACGTGGCAATTAATAAAGTGCATTTTAATGGATGGATTGCATGTTTCATGTAGTAACTAATAGATCCAACTCTTGATTTATTTAAGTGGAGTTTCATGTATGGATTATTAATAATTTTTCATGATTCATTGAATATTTGCTTTGGGATGAGTTTCTTTTTCAATAGGGGCAGTAATGGTAGAAGTAACATAAGCAGGGGACAACAATGATAAGAAGAAAAATGCTTCTCATAGTAAATATGTCTTTTAATCTATGGTTATGATTACTTTTATTTTGTGGACAACACTCCTATTTTGGCACTGTTTAGAAGAACAACATATATTTTGAGCATTTTGGACAGTTTGGATATGATGTTATTTTGCGACATGATTACATTCTGTTGATATTTATAATTGAGTATATATATGAAGCGTGAGTTACAAGGAGATATTTTTGAGTTAAAGGAATTGGATATTTGTTATGTGATTCAAATGATTAAATTTATATTTGATGATTATAAAAGAAAATAATGAGAGTCACAAGGGGTCCCACCTATTTAGTTATTATTAATTAGACCCTTATTTATATATTATTATTATTATTATTTCTCTTAAATTAATTAATTAAGCTAATTTAACTTAATTAAAGAAAGGTAGTTCAACTACCATAACTTATTGAGGAAGGATAAAATCTCAATCAAGTGAAGAGATAAGAGGAGGAGAACAAAAGAAGGAACTACAGCCAAAAGTTTTGCTCTATATTAGTGAGATATTTTCAGTTTTCATTCATTCTAAGTTTACTAGAAAGCTTAATACTCTTGATGATAGTAGGGTCTTATTGAAGGCTACTTCTGGATTGAGTGAATGCTTTGAGGCTATAAACCCCATGTCACATTCCCAACTATCTTGTCCTAGCCATGCAAGATCTGAAAATGATTGAGTAAGGTATTCCATACCTTTTTCCTCAACATTTATTTGGTGACCATGCTGGGGACGAACCAAAAAAACTCATTATCTTTATTTCCATGGTTTCTTGTATTTTAATACTTTGTATTTTTGTATTTATTGTTTATATGTTTTAATGTTTGTAAGTTTTTTTTTTTCTTTTTTCATGAATTTATCGAGTCCTATCTTGCATTATAATGCATAAATCTAATTTGAGTTCATTGACAATGGTTAGTTGTCCTCTTTTCGAGGGTAACTTATGGGAATCTTCTCAAAACCATATTGATGATTTCCTTAGATTCTGTCAATCTATTGGGGTTTATGATATACATACTTCTGCAGATATTTTTCCACTTTCCCTCCATGGTAAAGCAGGGAACTGGTCTAGACGTATAGGGTCTAGTCAAATTTTCACGAGGGAATCAATTTTGTAAAGTTTCTTATTGACTTTCCTCGTCCGCCTATCTTTCATCACTATGAATTTTTACCTGAAATCATCCCTGATCCTCCTCAATGTGACTTTTTCTATGGTCCTCATGAACAATTAACCTCTGGATTGTTCTTAAAGGCTAAAAACTAATATCACACAAATCCCTCTCTCTTCATGACGAGTCTGCAAGAGGAAAATCATGCATCTCGTAGTGCTATATTCACAGAGGATTGTAAGGATTATTGTCTTGATATGCCTACTAATCCTACTTATGACAATGCTTTATTTGATTATTTCCCCTAGTGAAGACCTTTTTGAAATATATCCTACTGAAGATCAACTTGTGTCTAATGAAGTAATATTCATGAATGAATCTAGAAGGGAGGATTCTCTTGATTTGAATAGAACTATCCTTCATATTTCTCATCACCATGTTGAAGATGATGAAAGAGGGGATTCAAGGGGCCATATAGATTCATATGTTGACTCTCTTTCTGAAAATTCCCATAAGGATAATCAAGATTTTACATTGCAAAATTCCTTCACAAACCCATTGTTTCAGTTCAAAGAGGTTGAGGAATTCAATGACGATATTCATATCCCCCTTGCATGCATGATTTATTTTGATGATGATAAATTTAAATGGGCTCATATGCATTTGAATCCTTTATTTTCTCCCTTGATGCATGGTAGCTCTTTTCTGGATTAGGAGATCGTAAATGATGACCTTATAATGCTCAAAGAGCCCATTAATTCCATCGTCAACATTAAAACTTCTAACCATATTTCTAATGTTATTGATCATGCTCATGTTTCCAATTTCAAGCTGAAATCGTGTCTTGTTGGTTGGCAGGTCCGGCAAGATAGTAATCACTTTTTCTGGATCTTGATAGGCCCACTACCCTTGCCACATGCATTTGTTGGTTGGAAAGGTGATTAACACTCTTTATACATCATCTTCCAATTCAGTAATCATCCATCCAAAATAGATGATGCATTTCTCTATGCAAAATGGAATCCTACCTGACTCCAAGAATGTTTTTCAATTCCTTTCTACATAACTAATAAATTGGGTTTTTAGTTTATTTAGTTTTTTCTTTCACTTTTTCTGTTCTAATTAGATTGCATGATATTTTTTCGAAATAAAGTTTGGATCAGTTTTTCCATGTCAATATCATTCTATAAGCATTGTTGATCAATAAACAATAAAGTTTACACAGTTGTCACAATGTCCTCCTTTTAGACATCGATGAAATTGTTTTATGCTTTCAATACTGCTTTAATGTTCGACAGCATAGGTATTCCAATAGAGGATGAACACCTTTAGTAGCCACTCACATAACCAGATCAAAGATCAAGACATCGATGTTTTCACGTGGTAAAACCCCTACGGGGAAACATCCATGGCCCCGGCCAACGCGGCCACTTGGAGCAGTTTATTAATGCAAAAGAAAAATATTACAGAGAGATTTTACAAGAGATTTTCTCACAATCGATCATCAACAAATGACCCTCCATTCTCTTTAAATAGATATCATGGACCAATCGGGTGCTAATCCACATATCAATGGTCGTTAAGATCGAGGAGAGTATGAACCATCAGATCACTCTATGTCGGGAACATATCGTGACCATTAGATTTACTAACTACAAATGCATACTAATGCATACTAAATGAACACACTAAGAAACACACTTTTACCTAACGACACATTAGACCAAGTAGATCTTAATTAACTCCTAAGTGTCTAAATATCCTAACATCCCCCCTTAAGAACAACTTGGGATAGGATTGAAGGATTTACAATGGTCACACAATACGAGAAGGAAGGAAGCATTAGATCCTATCCCCCCTTAATGAAAACTTCATGAACTCCTAACATAGCTCGAAGTTTGGAAAACTTCACTTATGTAAGAGATTTTGTGAAAATGTCTGCAACTTGATCTTCTGTAAGGAAAAAAGAGCACTTCAATAACTTGATCTTGAATGAGATTTCTGATGAAGTGCATGTGTATCTCGATGTGTTTGCTACGCTGATGTTGAACTGGTTCTTTGGCGAGCTTGATGGAACTCTGATTGTCACACCAAAGGTTGGTCGAATGCTACTATTGGAATCCAAACTCTGAAAGGATCTATCGAAGCCACAAGGCTTCATGACTTTCATTTACCGTTGCTCGGTACTCTTCTTCTGCTGAAGAAAGTGCAATAGAATGTTGTTTCTTACATGCCCAAGTGATCGGTATTGAACCAAGGCTGAAAACATAACCTGTAGTAGACTTCTGATAATCAAGGTCACCGACCCAATCTGAATCAGTGAAAACAACCAATAAAGGAGTCCCCTATGAACTGTAATGTATCCCGAACTGAACTATACCAAAAACATAATGAAGTATCCTTTTAGCTTATTTCCAATGGATTTCATGGGGATTTTGCAAACATAACCTATAGTATACTTCCGATCATCAGGGTCACCGACCCAATCGGAATCACTGAAGACAACCAATAAAGGAGTCCCCTCTAAAATGTAATGTATCCTGAACTAAACTATACCACAGACATAACGAAGTATCCTTTTAGCTTATTTCCAATGGATTTCATGGGGATTTTTCATATACTGGGCAACAAGACCAACAACAAAGGAAAGATCAGGACGGGTATGAGTCAAGTATAAGAGGCTACCAACTAACTGACGATACAGGGTGGCATCAACTTCAGGAGAAGTACAGGTGGAAGTAAGCTTGACTCTAGACTAGAAGGGAGAAGGGGTTGGTTTACAATCATCCATGTGAAAGCGACGAAGAAGGTCACAGACAGACTTATATTGGGAAATAAAAATTCCTTCATTGGTTTGCAAAACTTGGAGTCCAAGGAAATAGTGCAAAAAGCCTAAGTCTGTCATCTCAAATTTCTTCTTAAGGCTGGTTTTCACATCGTTTAAAAGTTTTGAGTCACTACTAGTAAGGATAAGGTCATCAACATAAAGGACAAGGATTATGAGATGGCTTCCTACTTTCTTGGTATAAAAATTAGGATTAGAATGGCATCTAGAGAATCCAGTGGCAATAAGAAAGTTGTCCATTTTGGCATACCAAGATTGAGGAGATTGCTTGAGACCATAAAGAGATTTCTTGAGGAGACAAACAAGGCTAGAGTCATTCTGGACATAGATAGGATGTTTTTCCATGTAGATTTCTTCTTGTGAATCTCTGTGCAAGAAGGCGGATTTAACATCCATCTGATGGACCTCCCATTTATGTGAGGTAGTAAGGGAAAGAACAAGGCAGATGGAATTCATTTTGGATACAGGGGAAAGGTTTCATTATAGTCAATTCCTTCAACTTGGGAAAATCCTTTGGCAACTAATCGAGCCTTGTGTCTTTCAACACTTCCATCTGATGCATACTTAGTTATGTATACCCATTTGCATATAACTAGTTTTCTTCCTTTTGGAAGAGGTAAAAGATCCCAAGTATCATTTTCAATTAAAGAATGATACTCTTCATTCATTGTTGTATCCCAATCTAGATGACCTGGAGCTTCTGCAAATGTCTCTTGATCACGAGTTTTTGAAACTTTAGACAAACGAGAAGAGGCTCACTAGAACTGTGAATGTGTCTGATGCTGATCTGAAGGATCACCGACAAGATCATCGACTCCTTCTTGTGTTAAACGGACTCATATAGGAAGTGTTAGCGCTCTGTGATTTTCCTAAGGTTGCGGAGGCAATCACAATGGTAACCTCGAACCACTTGGAGTCTTGGATCTATCCCTCCAAGACTCAGAGAGGGATCTCTCTTTTAGATTTAACTTGGTTTGTATGGGATGGATATTAGGCTAGCTATGAAAGTATGGGGTTTTTTATTTTTAAATGGTTAGTTTGGGACAGCAAGGAGGGCCATTGGGAAAATGGGGTCTGCGCTTAAATATGTGATTCACTCTCAGATCTGGACAAAGTTCTTACATAGGGAAAGGTAGCAGAAATGTTGGATTGAATTAAGTTTTGATGGTGTCAATTTGAGGAAGAACTAGGGGAGGAAAAATCCAATCAAAGGAGCGGCTAAGAATTCCTTAACTGAGCTTTTTAGATGAGTAACATTAAGATTATCAAAAGAACATATGTAGAGTATTTTCCAATAAATTCTTCTCTGTTACTATCTTCTGACAATAAGAATTGACAACAAGCAAAATGATAACAGGAAAACACTTAACAAAGAAGGGAAACGCCACCAACACCTCCACACAAGAATCCTGTAAAAAACATGCCCATTACTGATCAATCATAAAAGATCACAGAAAAAGTTTCAGGCCAAGCACAGCCCACGGTCTAGCCAAAAAAGAAAAACACTTCAAGCTTGAACCAAAACCCCCACAGGTCGAACCCCTGTTCTGTCTTTTACATATGTATAAATAAGAAGAATATCTCAGTCCTCCAATACTCAAGCTCATAACTCTTCTTTCTAAAAATAGAAAAGCAGTTACAAAAATATCTACACCTGTAGACTGTCTCTAAAACAAACCAAACAGTAAATTAAAGGAAAGTTTATTTGGTAACTGTTGTTTCGACATCTGGAATACTAGAGGTTGTTTAAGATTTGTTGGTGAACAGATTCTAACAGCATCAAAAACCAATGAATGTAGAAGTCATTGAATGCTTGAGATTGTTGGAGATTTACTGCCAGTTGGAGGATCGGTGCTCTAACCTCTGCCACGTGTTCCCTGTAATTGAATTCCCTGTCTACCATATGGTTATAACCATGCCTAAACACTGGGATATTTCACCACTTGTCATGCATGAAATTAAACTACCACTGGTCAAGCTACCATCTGCTCCAATGGCATTGCATCTGTTTAAAAAGTCGGCTTTAAGATTGAAAACTTTCTTTACTGTCGTAGGCACAGATGAATGTTCAAAGTGTGAATGTGGAGTAGGCCCATTTGGTTCATGGATGACTGTTCCTTATCGATCCAGGGAGATATCAAAGTGGTTGGTACACGAACTCCAAGCCGATCGAAGGTAAAGTGGTAAGGCTCGGGCCCAATTATACCATCCAGATTGGGCACATGAGCAACTAGAGTTGGGACATGATCAAAGAATCCTCCATACTCATCATAAGTGATGAGAAACATCATTTCATTCCACTGAAGACTGGCTTTGATCGTTTCATACACTTCCTTGACAAAATTTTGTTCCTCGACCACATCGTGAGAAGGGTGATCATCATTGGCAGGGAGAAGTTCGACATCAAAGTATCTCTGCTCAATCACAACATAGTTGGGAAGAGTACCCTGCTTCACATGCAATTGGAATGAGGCTGCATAATCATGAAACTTTGAACACATGCTTGAGCCATTGGTGCCAAGAAAAATTGCTCGCATACCAGTCCCACCAGCTTGTTTCACAGGAGGCCATGGTGGAGAACTGTACTCGGACCTTATCGAATGATTACCCATAGAAGATTTGTTCCCTGGTCTAGTTTGCAAGTGCTGAACTTGCATTGGTTTTTCCTGCCTTCCCCATGCAGTTACATGTTTCTGCTTGGGTGGTCGATATTGGTGGGAAATTAATTTTGTATCTTCTTCCCTTGTTTTGTCACTCCAACTTCTCTGGAGCATTTGGGAACTATTTAATCTATCCTTAGAGGAGAGCCCAAAGAAACTATAGCTCTTTCCCTAGAAGTATTTATTCATAAAAACTGGAGACAGTGATGTAGAGAATTTTTTCCTTTGAACATGCCCTTGAAACCCTTGAGCATGCATCTGAGATGTGATAGCAAAGCCTTCATCTCCATTACTTTCTTATCTAGATGCCCTATTTCTTGTATCGTAGATAGCATTCTGTGCTTTGCATAGGTTGGAAATTTAAGTTCATTGGTCAAAATGATATACATGGTATCCATTGCCAGCCTTGCACCATTAACCATGCATTCTATTTCTCCATCCAATCCAATAATGCCAACCAACCAATCCAGTGAAACTACATGACAATGCAACATCATTGTTGTTGCCTCCATTATTAACCAATGAGCTTCTTCTAACTGCAAATTTATGAATGCCAGTGACATTGATAGACTATTTGGTGCAGACATTATAACCTTGGGAGAATATGACAGATACTTTAGCTTCACAACACCTGTCAATGCCAAGAAGAGTTCTCCGAGTATAGTCGCTTGATCTGGCTTTTCTCCTTTCAACAACTTTTCTAAGAAGGACTTGTTCAAATCTGGTATTTCAGCAAGGTCTAAGCACTGCTCATTGCCCTTAAAAACATCCAGGTCTGTGTCATTTTGAAGGAATTACGACTTAGGATCCAGAAAATCACCATTGTCAATAACACCATCATCTTCATCATCATCAGTTATATCCATGTGATCATCTAAGTTAGTGTGTTCCTCTTCATTTCCAGCATATCATTAATCAACTCGTTTATGTCTCTGAAGCTCTTAAGCATAGCTTCCTGATCTTCTTGTTGTTTCACAAAAGAGCTTTGAAACTGTCTTTTTTGTGTGTTATTTGCCTTCAATGCATCTGAAAGATCTGTCTCCAAAGAAAGAACTCTCTCTATGGCATTTCCCCCCTTTGAAGGCTCTATAAAGCTAGGAAACATGCTCTCTAGTTGCTCATTTTCCATTTGCAACTACTGCACTTCTTTCTGGAGGGGGTCTTGTGCATCAAGCTCATACATATGATCATTTTCTTGTTGAAATGGAGCTAACTTTTCATTTTTCATTTTCTCCAACTCTTTGTGAACCCCATCCATGCTAGAATTCAGGCTCTCTTCCTTAAGAGATTCATCGATCATCTCAACATTTTCAATGTCATTAAAGGATTTATTTTCATTTCCAGCAAATTCTTTTTGGGAAGCTTCAAGTGCAATGGTCTTGGACTTAAGTTCACCCTCTAACAGTTTCACTTTCTCCTTTAGATCAACAAGTTCCTTTTCATTATGAGATGAAATATCGAGCAAATGGCAAGCTTTACTGTTAAGTTTAGAATGTTGGCCTAGAGGGCTATCACTAGCTGAAACTTGTGAATTCTCATCTTGCTTCTTCAACTTTCTCTCAGTTTCAATAAGTACATCTGCCTTTTCTTGAAGTTCTTTCTCTAAATGACCTTTAACATTCATCATATTTTCTATCTTCCACTCTTGCTCCAACAATCTACTCTTGAGTTCAAAGTGTTTCTCTTGAAGTTGGATCAGTTCAGCAGTTTGGCTATTCAGCTTAGACTGGAGAGAAGCAATTTTCATTTCTATCTCATCCTTGCAACATTTCAGCTCGTCCAACTCCACAACTGAATACTTCAGTATTTCTTTCAATGAGCAAAGCTCATTATCAAGTTACCCTTTCTGCACATTAGCTCTCCTCAAAAGATATTCTAATTCCTCTTTCTCTGCTTTCCAACACTCTAGACTTGTTTTATGATTCTCAAGTTCGACTTTCACTGACTCATAGTCCTTAAGCTGTTTAACAAGACCATTATTTTCATCCAATATTGATTGCACCTCTGTTTCTAACAACAAAGTTTTAGCTGAAAAATCTTCAAAATTGTTCTCAAACAAAGTTCCAGATAGCAGAATTCAAACCCTTTTATTCACTCTCATTAATAAATTCCAAATCTTTGAGTTATAACTTCAGAGGGTGTGGCCTTCAAGAATTAAAAGATCTGGACTCCTTGTAAGGTACCTTCCTATCTTCTTGGTCTCTTCGAACATTTGGCATTGTCTTCATTGGTGAAAGTGTAAAAAAAAAAGTAGCTTAGAATCAACACACTTTCCTTATGCCACTCATGTAGCAATTTATGCTGTAAATATTATAAAACTATCTGATGAAGTTGCCAGACACAGAGATCAAACAGGATAAAATAATGAAAACTAGAACATGAGGCGTATACTTAAATGCAAACACATTTCGGTTTGTCAAATTAGATGTTCTGCTTTCACCATGAGTCATGAGCAAAAGCGTAATGCCTGAAATAGATAGATATAATTCAGAATATTGATTCCCTATTATATAGGGTTCTAACATAGGCTCCACCTGGGGAAGATAGCTCCAAGGGAGATGTCTAGAATCCATAGAACTTCTTAATTTCGTAGACCAACTGATCATTGGGCTGCCCCCAAACTGTAAAATGAAAATAGAACCATGAAGAGACGAAAAAAGAAAAGATGCTCATCCTATTGAGATTATTGGCACATTCCTACCTACCCTACTTTGCTAACAGTTACTTCTTCAATCAGGTAATGAAAAAGTGCCAATGAAGCCAACCCAGTAGTTGATCCCATGATTGGGATTCCTTATCATGCTTGATGAAAATCAAAACTGAAATATGTAATGGCAACTGGTGACATATTTGGTTGTCATAGAGAATACATGTTTGAAAATTCAAGCTAACATGAACCTCCATGTAATCTTCTATAGGATCAATTAAAGCATGATGCATGATATTCGTTCCTAGATATTCTATGACTAGCAAATCAGTTCCATCTTCAAAATTAAACCCTGCATCTACAACTTCAGCCTTATACTTGAAAACATAATCATCGTCAATCTGCAAATCAACAGGTAGTACGATTTCCTCTTGCTTTGGAGAAGGAATATTTTCAAAGAATTCTTTGGGATCTAGGAAATTATAGGACTGAATTTGAGAATCCAAAATTTCAATATCATTTTCGAACTTTTCAACAACTAGCTCAAGAAAACAAATTTTACTTTTAGGGGAAAATTTGCTTGAGTCTAAAATACGAAACACAATTGTTAAAAAGTCTTCGTCAATGTGAAATGCTTCTAACTCATTTCTGAATTCTTTTAAATCTCCAGGACATAGAGGATTCACCACATACCCTGTCATCTTGAAGCATCATCAAGGCTTTGAAATATGGATTCTTCAGCAGTGAAGTCGCTTGTGAACTTTGAAGCTCGGGATCTTGAACAATGGAGTCGCCAAGTGAATGGTACAACCTTCCTGTGTTTGGATTTTGTTCACCATCAGAAGTCACATCTGAACTTGAAGTGTACCTCTGGAGAAGTTCCCCAGTGGAGTCGCCAAAATTTTAGCACTTTGTGATTTCCCTAAGGTTGCGGACGCAATCACAAAGGTAAACTCGAACCACTTGGAGTCTTGGATCTATCCCTCCAAGACTCAGAGAGGGATCTCTCTTTTAGATTTAACTTGGTTTGTATGGGATGGATATTAGGCTAGCTATGAAAGTATGGGGTTTTTTATTCTTAAATGGTTAGTTTGGGACAACAAGGAGGGCCATTGGGAAAATGGGGTCTGTGCTTAAATATGTGATTCACTCTCAAATCTGGACAAAGTTCTTATACAAGGCAAGGTAGCAGAAATGTTGGATCAAATTAAGTTTTGATGGCGTCAATTTGAGGAAGAAATAGGGGAGGAAAAATCCAATCAAAGGAGATAAGAATTCCCTAACTGAGATTTTTAGATGAGTAACATCAAGATTATCAAAAGAACAGATGCAGAGTATTTTCCAATAAATTCTGCTCTGTTACTATCTTCTAACAATAAGAATTGAAAACAAGCAAAATGATAACAGGAAAACACTTAACAAAGAAGGGAAACGCCACCAACACCTTCGCACAAGAATCCTGTAAAAAAAATGCCCATTACTGATCAATCATAAAAGATTACAGAAAAAGTTTCAGGACAAACACAGCCCACGGTCCAGCCAAAAAAGAAAAACACTTCATAGCTCGAACCGAAACCCCCACAGGTCGAACCTTTGTTCTGTCTTTTACATGTGTATAAATAAGAAGAATATCTCAGTCCTCCAATACTCGAGCTCATAACTCTGCTTTCTAAAAATAGAAAAACAGTTACAAAAATATCTACACCTGTAGACTCTCTCTAAAACAAACCAAACAATAAATTAAAGGAAATTTGATTTGGTAACTATTGTTTCGACATCTGGCATACTGGAGGTTGTTTAAGATTTGTTTGCGAACAGATTCTAACAGCATCAAAAACCAATGAATGAAGAAGTTGTTGAATGCTTGAGATTGTTGGAGATTTGCTGCCAGTTGGAGGATTGGTGCTCTAACCTCTGCCATGTGTTCCCTGTAACTGAATTCCATGTCTGACATATGGTTCTAACGATGCCTAAATGATGGGATATTTCACCACTTGTCATGCATGAAATTAAATTGCCACTGGTCGAGCTGCCATCTGCTCCAATGGCATTGCATCTGTTTAAAAAGTCATCTTTAAGATTGAAAACTTTCTTTATTGTCGCAGGCACAAATGAATGTTCAAAGTGTGAATGTGGAGTAGGCCCATTTGGTTCACGGATGACTATTCCTTATCGATCCAAGGAGATATCAAAGTGGTTGGTACATGAACTCCAAGATGATCGAAGGTAAAGTAGTAAGGCTCGGGCCCAATTATACCATTCGGATTGGGCACATGAGCAACTGGAGTTGGGACATGATCAAAGAATCCTCCATGCTCATCATAAGTGATGAGAAACATCATTTCATTCCACTGAAGACTGGATTTGAGCGTTTCATACAATTCCTTGACAAACTTTTGTTCCTCGGCCACATCGTGAGAAGGGTGATCATCATTGGCAGGGAGAAGTTCGACATCAAAGTATCTCTACTCAATCACAACATAGTTGGGCAGAGTACCCAGCTTCGCATGCAATTGGAATGAGGCTGCATAATCATGAAACTTTGAACACATGCTTGAGCCATTGGTGCCAAGAAAAAATGCTCGCATACCAGTCCCACCAGCTTGTTTCACAGGAGGCCATGGTGGAGAACTGTACTCGGACCTTATCGAACGATTACCCATAGCAGATTTGTTCTCTGATCTAGTTTGCAAGTCCTGAACTTGCATGGGTTTTTCCTGCCTTCCCCATGTAGTTACATGTTTCTACTTGGGTTGTCTATATTGGTGCGCAAGTAATTTTGTATCTTCTTCCCTTGTTTTGTCATTCCAACTTCTCTGGAGCATTTGGGAACTATTTACTCTGTCCTTAGAGGAGATCCCAAAGAAACTACCGCTCTTTCCCTGGAAATCTTTATTCATAAAAACTGGAGACAGTGATGCAAAGAAGTTTTTCCTTTGAACATGACCTTGAAACCCTTGAGCATGCATCTGAGATGTGATAGAAAAGCCTTCATCTCCGTTACTTTCTTAGCTAGATGCTCTATTTCTTGTATCACAGATAGCAGTCTGTGCTTTGCATAGGTTGGAAATTTAAGTGCATTAGTCAAAATGATATTCATGGTAGCCATTGCTAGCCTTGCACCATTAACCATGCATCCTATTTCTCCATCCAATCCAATAATGCCAACCAGCCAATCCAGTGAAGCTACACGACAATGCCTCATCATTGTTGTTGCCTCCAGTATTAACCAATGATCTTCTTCTAACTGCAAATTTAGGAATGCCAGTGACATTGATAGACTATTTGGTGCTGACATTATAACCATGGGAGAATATGACAGATGATTTAGCTTCACAACACCTGTCAATGCCAGGAAGAGTTCTCCGAGTAAAGTCACTTGATCTAGATTTTCTCCTTTCAACAACTTTTCTAAGAAGGACTTGTTCAAATCTGGTATTTCAGCAAGGTCTGAGCACTGCTCATTGCCCTTAAAAACATGAAGGTCTGTGTCATTTTGAAGGAATTGCGACTTAGGCTCCAGAAAATCACCATTGTCAATAACACTATCATCTTCATCATCATCAGTTATATCCATGTGATCATCTAAGTTAGTGTGTTCCTCTTCATTTCCATCATATCATTAATCAACTCGTTTATGTCTCTGAAGCTCTGAAGCATAGTTGCCTGATCTGCTTGTTGTTTCACAAAAGAGCTTTGAAACTGTCTTTTTTGTGTGTTATTTGCCTTCAATGCATCTGCTAGTTCTGTCTCCAAAGCAAGAACTCTCTCTATGGCATTGCCCCCCTTTGAAGGCTCTATAAATCTAGGAAACATGCTCTCTAGTTGCTCATTTTCCATTTGCAACTGCTGCACTTCTTTCTGGAGGGGGTCTTGTGCATCAAGCTCATACATATGATCATTTTCTTGTTGAAATGGAGCTAAATTTTCATTTTT
>ML799249.1:189140-201961 GCA_009831015.1 Picea engelmannii
TGATCGAAGGTAAAGTAGTAAGGCTCGGGCCCAATTATACCATTCGGATTGGGCACATGAGCAACTGGAGTTGGGACATGATCAAAGAATCCTCCATGCTCATCATAAGTGATGAGAAACATCATTTCATTCCACTGAAGACTGGATTTGAGCGTTTCATACAATTCCTTGACAAACTTTTGTTCCTCGGCCACATCGTGAGAAGGGTGATCATCATTGGCAGGGAGAAGTTCGACATCAAAGTATCTCTACTCAATCACAACATAGTTGGGCAGAGTACCCAGCTTCGCATGCAATTGGAATGAGGCTGCATAATCATGAAACTTTGAACACATGCTTGAGCCATTGGTGCCAAGAAAAAATGCTCGCATACCAGTCCCACCAGCTTGTTTCACAGGAGGCCATGGTGGAGAACTGTACTCGGACCTTATCGAACGATTACCCATAGCAGATTTGTTCTCTGATCTAGTTTGCAAGTCCTGAACTTGCATGGGTTTTTCCTGCCTTCCCCATGTAGTTACATGTTTCTACTTGGGTTGTCTATATTGGTGCGCAAGTAATTTTGTATCTTCTTCCCTTGTTTTGTCATTCCAACTTCTCTGGAGCATTTGGGAACTATTTACTCTGTCCTTAGAGGAGATCCCAAAGAAACTACCGCTCTTTCCCTGGAAATCTTTATTCATAAAAACTGGAGACAGTGATGCAAAGAAGTTTTTCCTTTGAACATGACCTTGAAACCCTTGAGCATGCATCTGAGATGTGATAGAAAAGCCTTCATCTCCGTTACTTTCTTAGCTAGATGCTCTATTTCTTGTATCACAGATAGCAGTCTGTGCTTTGCATAGGTTGGAAATTTAAGTGCATTAGTCAAAATGATATTCATGGTAGCCATTGCTAGCCTTGCACCATTAACCATGCATCCTATTTCTCCATCCAATCCAATAATGCCAACCAGCCAATCCAGTGAAGCTACACGACAATGCCTCATCATTGTTGTTGCCTCCAGTATTAACCAATGATCTTCTTCTAACTGCAAATTTAGGAATGCCAGTGACATTGATAGACTATTTGGTGCTGACATTATAACCATGGGAGAATATGACAGATGATTTAGCTTCACAACACCTGTCAATGCCAGGAAGAGTTCTCCGAGTAAAGTCACTTGATCTAGATTTTCTCCTTTCAACAACTTTTCTAAGAAGGACTTGTTCAAATCTGGTATTTCAGCAAGGTCTGAGCACTGCTCATTGCCCTTAAAAACATGAAGGTCTGTGTCATTTTGAAGGAATTGCGACTTAGGCTCCAGAAAATCACCATTGTCAATAACACTATCATCTTCATCATCATCAGTTATATCCATGTGATCATCTAAGTTAGTGTGTTCCTCTTCATTTCCATCATATCATTAATCAACTCGTTTATGTCTCTGAAGCTCTGAAGCATAGTTGCCTGATCTGCTTGTTGTTTCACAAAAGAGCTTTGAAACTGTCTTTTTTGTGTGTTATTTGCCTTCAATGCATCTGCTAGTTCTGTCTCCAAAGCAAGAACTCTCTCTATGGCATTGCCCCCCTTTGAAGGCTCTATAAATCTAGGAAACATGCTCTCTAGTTGCTCATTTTCCATTTGCAACTGCTGCACTTCTTTCTGGAGGGGGTCTTGTGCATCAAGCTCATACATATGATCATTTTCTTGTTGAAATGGAGCTAAATTTTCATTTTTCATTTTCTCCAACTCTTTTTGAAGCCCATCCATGCTAGAATTCAGGCTCTCTTCCTTAAGAGATTCATCGATCATCTCAACATTTTCAATGTCATTAAATGATTTATTTTCATTTCCAGCAAATTCTTTTTGGGAATCTTCAAGTGAAATAGTCTTGGACTTAAGTTCACCCTCTAATAGTTTCACTTTCTCCTTTAGATCAACAAGTTCCTTTTCATTATGAGATGAAATATCGAGCAAATGGCCAACTTTACTGTTAAGTTTAGAATATTGGCCTAGAGGGCTATCACCAGCTGAAACTTGTGAATTCTCATCTTGCTCCTTCAACTTTCTCTCAGTTTCAACAAGTGCATCTACCTTTTCTTGAATTTCTTTCTCTAAATGAGCTTTAACATTCATCATATTTTCTATCTTCCACTCTTGATCCAACAATTTATTCTTGAGTTCAAAGTGTTGCTCTTGAAGTTGCATCAGTTCAGCAGTTTGGCTATTTAGCTTAGACTGGAGAGAAGCAATTGTCATTTCTAGCTCATCCTTGCAACATTGCAGCTTGTCCAACTCCACATCTGAATACTTAAGTATTTCTTTCAATGAGCAAAGCTCATTATCAAGCTGCCCTTTCTGCACATTAGCTCTCCTCAAAAGATATTCTAATTCCTCTTTCTCTGCTTTCCAACACTCTAGACTTGTTTTATGATTCTCAAGTTCGACTTTCACTGACTCATAGTCCTTAAGCTATTTAACAAGACCATTCTTTTCATCCAATATTGATTGCACCTCTGTTTCTAACAACAAAGTTTTAGCTGAAAACTCTTCAAAATTGTTCTGAAACAAAGTTCTAGATAGCAGAATTCAAACCCTTTTATTCACTCTCATTAATAAATTCCAAATCTTTGAGTTATGACTTCAAAGGGTGTGTCCTTCAAGAATTAAAAGATCTAGACTCCTTGTAAGGTACCTTCCTATCTGCTTGGTCTCTTCGAACATTTGGCATTGTCTTCATTGGTGAAAGTGTAAAACTAAAAGTAGCTTAGAATCAACACACTTTCCTTATGCCACTCATGTAGTGATTTATGCTATAAATATTATAAAATTGTCTGATGAAGTTGCCAGACATGGAGATCAAATAGGATAAAATAATGAAAACTAGAACATGAGGCGTATACTTAAATGCAAACACATTTCGGTTTGTCAAATTAGTTGTTATGCTTTCACCATGAGTCATGAGCAAAAACGTAATGCCTGAAATAGATAGATATAATTCAGAATACTGATTCCCTATTATATAGGGTTCTAACAGGAAGTGGTGGAGTTGGTGTTGGTTCATGTTCAAACGACTCATCTAAAGGAGGGTGAGCAAGAGAAGGTGGATTTTCTTGCTCACTTTCATCATCTGAAGAAGAAACCATATCAAAAGAAGGCACAAATGTCAAAGATGGCTCGCAGGACGAAGAAGGCACAACCGTCGAATTAGGCTCGCAGGCCAAGAGATTTTCATCAAATTTAACATCTCTTCTAAGAATAATTTCATTACAATGTAATTGAAGAAGTCTGTAACCTTTGACATCTTCAAAATAACCAACAAATATACACTTCTCACTTTTAGGCTACAATGCTTTCCTTTTCTCATCAAGAATGTGAGCCCATGTTATACTGCCAAATACATAGAAGTGACTTACATCTGGTTTAATTTTATTCCAATCTTTTTCCTATGTTATAGTTTTAAGAGCCTTTGTGGGAGTGTGATTTACTATGTAATTTGCACAGTTGATGGCTTCCACCCAATACTTTAGACTTAATCCCTTAGATTGGATCATAAAATTAGCCATTTATTTTAATGTGCGGGTCTTTCTCTCAGCAACACCATTTTGTTGTGGTGTATATGGAACAGTTTGTTGCATTTGGATTCCCTGTGTAGTGCAGTAACTTGTAAAATTATTGTTCACATATTCACCTCCATTATCTGTTTTTAACCTTTGAATTTGATGTCCAGATTGTTTTTCTATAAGGGCCTTGTAGGCCAAAAACTTGTCAAAAACTTCGCTCTTAAGTTTTAAGAAGTAAACCTAAGTACGTATGGAAAATTCATCAATGAAAGTTAAGAAATACTTGCATCCAGAAAAAGGAGGAGAAGAAAGTGGACCACACAAATCACTGTGAACAAGTTGCAAAGGACCCGAGGCGTGCCAAGAGGCACATTTGTCAAAACTGTCCCGATAATGTTTTCCGAGAACACAACCGACACAAACACCATCTCTGCATGAAACAAGAGGAAGACCAGTCCCCATATCTTGATTACATAGTTGTTGCAATGAGAGATAGTTTATATGACCAAACCATTCATGCCATAGTTTTCTCAAGTCATCGCTATGAGCAACAAACATTGATGAAAAAGATGATGACCCAAAGTTGTCAAATTTGTACAACCTAGTAATATCATCAGCAATTCCAGTTGTAAGAACATGCTTATGATCTTTTAGATCCTTGATTACAACTTGGTGAGGTGAAAACTCTACGGTTTTACCCTAACCTGAATGAGAGATTTGATATATTGATAGAAGGTTACAAGAAAGACTTGGAACACATAATACATAATTGAAATGACCATTTTCTACTTGAACTGTTCCAGATCCTTCAACACTAAGAGATCTATCATCACCAACAAATATTTTCTTGGTGTTACATACATTTAGAGTAGAAAATATGGTTCTATCCTTATCCATATGATAAGATGCTCCAGAATCAATAAGCCACTCATCATAAGTACAAGTAGAAGTACAAGTTGTATTGAAGGAGAAACCAGAAGCAGAAAGTGCATGTCCATGAGAAGAAGAAGAAGAAGAAGTAGAATCAATGTTGATGTTGTGCTTCTTCATCATTGCTTCTAAAGTTGCCATATTCTTGAAACATTTTGACTCATCATGACCATCTTTATCATAAAAGTTGCAATGTCTGTCAGTGTTCTTACTTTTATATTTTTCTCCTTTGTCACCATTAGGAGATGAAGCTTTCTGAGCGGGTTTGGGACCCTTATGTTGTTTTTTTTTGTAGCGAGGATGTTGCTTCTTGGGATACTTGGGTTTATCTTTCTACCAGGAAGCTAAGGCGTTGTTGGAGGTACCTGCAGTGTTGATCACTCCAAGTTGTACAAGCTTATATTCCTATCTAATAAAAGAAACACAAAAGGACTCAAGAGTGGGTTTTTCATAATCTTTCCCTAGAGCCTCTCTCATGGCATAAAAGGTAGATAAAAACACAAAATATCCACTACCTAGCTTAGAAATAATAAGATAGATGCAATGCTCTTCCTCCATTTTTATCTTACATTCTTCACATAAAATTTTGAGTCTTTTAAACCTAGATATATAGTATCCAAGGCAAGAAAAATCACTTGGACTCAAGGTCAATTCTTGTTTTTCTAATTGTTTTTCTCAAATAATATTGAGTTTACCAAACAGAGATTCAATCTTTTCCCAAGCTTCTTCAGGGTCATCAATTTCTTGAAGGTGGTACCTTAAATTAGGAGAGATGGACATTTTGATTAGTCCACATGCTTCGTCACTCCTATTAGCCCATTTGGATTTCTTATTATCATCAGTGGGTTCTTTTTCATTTCCCAAGGTAATTTGCTACAAGCCTTTACTTCTTAATAAATCTTCCATATGAGATTTCCATTGGAAGTAGTTGGTGTTGGTAAGCAAAACATTACTTGTAGAATCCATATTAAATATAAAGATAATATAGATTTAAAAATTAAAACTAATGATCAGGATGGAAAGAGCTCGAAACGTTATGCGGTTTTCAAAAAAACCGCACTGAAAATAGACTTCGGATGTGAGAGTTATGCCCTTTTAAAAAAAAGGCATAAACGGTAACCAAATGACCACGTGATAGTGTAAGATGCTTTATGAAGTGACCCACTTTTGGAAAGAGAAGTGGGAATCATTTTTAAAATGAAGTTACTTTATAATAGAAAAGTTGCATGCAAAATAAATAACTCTAAAATAAAATATTAAAGCTACTTATAGTGATTCACTTTTATACTTGAAGTGAAATACACTTTACAATTTTAGCATGAACTTTTTCAAAAAAAAGTAACAAAAGAGAGACTTGAACTGAAGACCTCTTACTTAATAAGGAAAATTTTAACCAAATGATCTAGCAAAACATATTGTAATGTTCAGAAGGAGGTTTTTTGTTGTTGTTTCACACAAGAAAAAAATTTCTCTTATCGATGACAACAAGGGTTAGATCTCGATTAGCTTACCCAGAAGATGCACATTTTCCTATTTGTTTCTGATTTGCCGAGATCGCACAGGGTGCGAGGCAAAGAGCATACATAGATCTAAAATAGTATAAACCCATAAACAAATAATACAAAACCAAAATAAAACCAAAATACTACTCTGCAAAAAATTAAAAAATGCGTATTCAAGCTTTATACCTCTTAATCTAACTGTAATGGTCATATCTTGGGAAAACATAAACCTTTTAGAGTGAAATGAAAAGGGTTCTTGAATGAAAGGCATGCTCCGAATGCAATGGAATAGTCCTCTCAGCCCATAAATTTAGGGAAATGACAAAAAAGGGAGATGAGGCAACTCGGTTTCACGATCTCAATCTACAACAGGAGCGGGTCTTCAAACAGGCTCTAATACCATGTTCGACAACATAGGTATTTCAACAGAGGATGAACACCTTCAGTAACCACTCACACAACCATATAAAATATCAAAACACCTATGTTTTCATGTGGTAAAACCCCTACGAGGAAACATCCACGGCTCCAGCCAACGCGACCACTTGGAGCAGTTTATTAATGCAAAATAAAAAGATTACAGAGAGATTTTACAAGTGAGTTTCTCACAATCGATCATCGGAAAATGACCCTCCATGTTATTTAAATAGAGATCATGGACCAATCAGGTGCTAAGCCATAGATCAATGGTCGTTAAGATCGAGGAGAGTATGAATCGTTGGATCACTCTATGTCAGGAACATATCGTGACCGTCGAATTTCCTAACTACAAATGCATACTAATGCATACTATAGAAACACACTAAGAAACACACTTTTACCTAACGACACATTAGACCAAGTAGATCTTAACTAACTCCTAAGCGTCTAAATATCCTAACATTTAAGATATATGATTTCGTATTCTTCCCTATTTTCTGCTATCCCTTGCGTCCCTCCATCCTGAGATTCAAAAGAGCATATCAGAAAATTTCTCCTTAAAACATGAAGACAGACTATTTACTATATATTGATCGAATGTTATGCATACGGGACCAAACCCCCTCATATGTACCACTTTTCATGAGTTTTTCCCCTTGTTGCATAACAAATTTCCCTATGAAGTTGCCAGTTTGTTGACACCCAAAAGTGCAACATAGGGTACCTTTTTGCAAATGGTTGCAATGCCTTATTATTTAATTATATTTAATAATATACTAATAGGTGGGAACCCTTATGTGACTTGTGTGACTATGATGAAGAGACAACACTTAAGTTTTAATGTACTTATGAGTTGGCTGAGATACGAGCTCTACAGTTTATTTTCTTTAAATTGTTGTCAAAATAATTGATTACAGGATGTTATTGGTGAGGTGACTAAAGAGGAAATGATGTTGTCTTAATTATCTCTCACAAGTATCACTAAGCTACATTTAATTTGGTGAAGGATCTACACTCCCATTTTTAATTTATATATAGTGTATGGTATGGTGATTACCTTGATTTCATGCTACAAGGGTTACGCGCATTGTTTAAATTGGACGTATAAAGGTTGGGACACAATATCCCTAGAAAGTCTTGGTGTATGTTACATTTGGGTTTTGGAAGAGTTGGTGCATTTGTAAGCTTGAAACATAGGAAAACTATGATGTATTCGGCTTACATTAAATTGATTTGGATTTATTGGTGGATGTGATGTATGGTTAACTACTCGTACTAGCCTTGGACGAATATGTAAGTGTAGATACGATGTGCACTAAATGCACATCGCTCTAACCTACCTCGAGCTCACCACCTTATCCATTTCACATTTTCTCTTGTTGGTTGTTACTACTCCACTTTGTTTGGTCGTGGAAGAGGTATACAGGCTTGATTGACTCTCCTTGGAAATTTTTACACACAGGTATGGGGTTTCTTGTTGCTCCATCCATGAATATTTCGCTCTTCTCTTTAATTAATTAAAAATTTGGCTCTTTAGTTTTCTCGCTGTCTGTGCATTTCCAAAGTTATGAATTGTGGAAATTTTGACTGTGTATGGATTATTAGTGAAGTTTTGGTCTCTGTGGCATTTGTTTTTGAACTATTCACATCGAAAATGTTGGTGTTTCTTACTGTATGTAGTTGTTCATGCTTTACCTGTGGAAAGGGGTATCGTTTGGGAAATTATCGGGCCTTCCTTGCCTCTCATTTTCATTTGAGATTCCTCTTTCTCTGACAAAAACGTTATCATTGTTAGTTACCTGTGGGTTATTTGGAAACTCTGCCTATCATTTAATTGTGTGGCTCTCGTGGCTATCGTTCCTACGCCCTTGTATCATCTCTGTAAATATAAATGTGGAATTATGTGGTGGTATTAAGCTTTGTGTGCTCATTTTGGATAAAACCTCAACTTGGTCAGGTCATCCTCCTTCACCACATTATTTTTTATAGTTGCATATCAAATCATGTATTTGGAAAATAGGGTGGAAGGTGGCCAACCCAAAATTTAGTAAAGGCACTATTTGTGCTCTTTTTAGTCATGGGTTTGGTTGATTATTTGTTGTGTGAAGATGGAAACAATTTTAATCCCACTCATTTTTTTGGTAATACAATCTGTCACAAGGAAATATTTGGGGTCAATGGCAGCGTTACAAAACTATTGTTAAAGATATGACTTGTTGTGTTTTAATTCCATATGCAAGGAGAACATCTGTGTATGATCTATATACACAGTAAATGAGTCTTACAAACCAGAATGAAAGGGAAATTGGAAGCATGGTTATTTGAGGTTTCAGTTGAACTATTGTTGTACACTAGTATTCCTTTTATGGACACTTCGTGGGACCTTGTAGTAATTTAAACAGTACTGGTGTTTTTATTGTAGGCCACAACCTATCCATTCCTTGACTGTTGGTTGTGATTATTGTGATTATTAGGATGTTGTGCATCCTTGACTCTATTGTGTGCAAGATATTTTATTATTGTTAAATATTTCTTGGGAAATAAATATGAATTGATTACTGTGCAATGAAATTTCTAAGGAAAATGAGAAGCCTTGAAGAGAAACACCAGTTCTGAGTCTTTTTTTGGAAAACAAAGTGTTGAATTTCAATTTTGAAACAGTAAAATGTTTTGATTTTTAATTGACGTCGATGATGGAATTGTTGATATATTAGAAAAGTATCCTTGGGAATCCCTTCCATTATACCATTTTCCGCAAAATGCACTCCCCTCATTATCCCAATTTCACTGTCCACTCCTTGTTCTGTGATATTCATTTTTAAGAAAGGTTTGTATGGAAAATAAGAAAAATTGAGTTGGAAGTAATTGATGATTGGTATTATGGGATATGTTTAGATACACACTTGATTGTTTTTCTTGACTACTTGAACAGTATTTGTAAATATTTCCCCTGCCATGATATCACTTTACGCTAAATACAATCCCTCCATACTCCCAATGACCCTATCAATTATTTGTTCGTGTGGCAATTAATAAATGACATTTTTATGGATGGATTGCATGTTTCATGTAGTAAATAATAGATCCGACTCTTGATTTATTTAAGTGGAGTTTCATGTATGGATTATTAAGAATTTTTCATGATTCATTGAATATTTGCTTCAAGATGAGTTTCTTTTACAGCAGGGACAATAATGGTAGAAGGAACAGAAGCATGGGACACCAATGATAAGAAAAAAAATGCTTATCATAGTAAATATGGCTTTTAATACCTGGTTATGATTACTTTTATTTTGTGGACAACACTCCTATTTTGGCATTGTTTAGAAGAACAACATATATTTTGAGCATTCTGGACAATTTGGATATGATGTTATTTTGGGACATGATTATATTATGCTGATATTTATAATTGAGTATATATAAGAAGCGAGACTTACAAGGAGATATTTTTGAGTTAATGGAATTGGATATTTGTTATGTGATTCAAATGATTAATTTTATATTTGATGATTATCGAATAAAATAATGAGAGTCACAAGGGGTCCCACCTATTTAGTTATTATTAATTAGACCCGTATTTATATATTATTATTATTATTTCACTCAAATTAATTAATTAAGATAATTTAGCTTAATTAAAGAAAGGTAGGTCAACTACCATAACTTATTGAGGAAGGATAAAATCTTAATCAAGTGAAGAGACAAGATGAGGAGAACAAAATAAGTAACTACAGCCAAAAGGTTTGCTCTATATTAGTGAGATATTTTTAGTTTTCATTCATTCTGAGTTTACTAGAAAGCTTAATCTTCTTGATGATAGCAGGGTCTTATTGAAGGAAGCAGGATTCAAAATTGAATCACATATTTCAGTAGATTCTTTTAAATGTGTTTGATTTATCTTTTCAGTCTGTGTATTCTTGTTTATTTATGAATTAAATTTCATGACTGATAAAGAATATCTTGCAGAGTCAAGTGGAAGCATCTTGTGGAAAGATGATCCAAATCATTAGTTTCAATTGTATTGTGTTTTCAGAGTCTTTTTTTATGGTTCCCATCGAAGGCTTCTAAATCTGACTTTGGCCCCTACCCTCACAGGGGTTTGTAAAAGAGAACTCATTTTTGTGTCTCAGAATGAAATAAAATCATATTATTGTTTTTGTCTCACATATGTGTCTTCATGATATATGGTTATTTATTTTTCTTTTATCCCCATGTTTACATTATTGTAAATTTTGTATACTCTCACATAGCTTTGTTTAAATTTTTATTTTTACATTGTTACAAGTACAAATCATAAAATCATCCTTGATCCTTTGTAATTGATACTTGTGGATTGAGTGAATGTTTTGAGGCTATAAACCTCGGGTCACATTCCCAACTATATTTTCCTAGCTAGGAAAGATTTGAAAATGATTGAGTAAGGTATTCCATACCTTTTTCCTCAACATTTATTCGGCGACCATACTAGGGACGAACCAGAAAAACTCAGTATCTTTATTTCCATGGTTTCTTGTATTTTAATACTTTGTATTTTTGTATCTACTGTTTATATGTTTGTAAGTTTTTTTTTTTTCCTTTTTCATGAATTTATCGAGTCCTATCTTGCATGATCATGCATAAATCTAATTTGAGCTCATTGTCAATGGTTAGTTGTCCTCTTTTCAAGGGTAACTTATGGGAATCTTCTCATAACCATATTGATGATTTCCTTATATTCTGTCAATCTATTGGGGTTTATGATATACATAATTTTGCAGATATTTTTCCACTTTCCCTCCATGGTAAAGCAAGAGACTGGTCTAGACGTATATCATCTAGTCAAATTTTCACAGGGGAATCAATTTTTGTAAAGTTTCTTATCGACTTTCCTCCTCCACCTATATTTCAACACTTCGAATTTCTACCTGAAAGCATCCATGATCCTCCTCGATGTGACTTTTTCTATGGTCCTCATGACCAATTAACATGTGGATTGTTCTTAAAGGCTAAAAATGAATATCACACAATTCCCTCTCTCTTCATGACAAGTCTGCAGGAGGAAAATCATGCATCTCGTAGTGCTATATTCGCAGAGGATTGTAAGGATTATTGTCCTAATATGCCTACTAATCCAACTTATGACAATGATTTATTTGATACCTTCCCCTTTAATGATGACATTTTTGAAATATATCCTACTCAAGATCAACTTATTTCTAATGAAGTAATATTCATGGATGAATCTGGCATGGAGGATTATCTTGATTTTAATAGCACTATCCCTCATATTTCTCATCACCATGTTGAAGATGATGAAAGAGGGGATTCAAGGGGCCATATAGATTCATATGTTGACTCTCTTTCTGAAAATTCCCATCAGGATAATCAATATTTTACATTGCAAAATTCCTTCACAAACCCATTGTTTCAGTTCAAAGAGGTTGAGGAATTCAATGACGATATTCATATCCCCCTTGCATGCATGATTTCTTTTGATGATGATAAATTTAAAGGGATTCCTATGCATTTGAATCCTTTACTTTCTCCCTCGATGCATGGTAGTTCTTTTCCGGATCAGGAGATTGTAAATCATGACCTTATAATTATCAAAGAGCCCATTAATTCATCCTCAACATCAAAACTTCTAACCATCATTCTAATGTTATTGATCATGCTCATGTTTCCAATATCAAACCGAAATGTCGTCTTGTTGCTTGGTAGGTCCTACAAGATGGTAATCAGTTTGTTTTGGATCTTGATAGGCCCACTACCCTTGTCACATGCATTTGTTGGTTGGAAAGGTGATCAACACTCTTTATACATCGTCTTCCAATTCATTAATCATCCATCCAAAATCGATGCTGTGTTTCTGTATGAAAAATGGCATCCTACCTAACTCGAAGAATGTTTTTCAGTTCCTTTGTACATAAATAATAAAGTGGGATTTTAGTTTATTTAGTTTTGTCTTTCGCTTTTTCTGTTCTATTTAGATTGCATGATCTTTTGTTGAAATAAATTCTGGATTAGTTTTTCCATGAGATTGTCATTCTGTAAGTATTGTTGATCAATAAACAATAAAGTTTACACAGTTGTCACAGTGTCCTCCTTTTATACATTGTTGAAATTTGTTTTTTCTTTCAATACTGTTGTAAGATAGATGATTTGGTGTTCTTCCCTATTTTTCACTATCCCTTGCTTCCCTCCATCCTAAGATTCAAAAGAGAATATCAGAAAATTTCTCCTTAAAACATGTAGAAACACTATTTACTATGTATTGATTGAATGTTATGAATACAAGACCATACCTCCTCTGATCTAAAAATGAAGAAGACTTGAAAATCTTGAAATTATTGCAAGTAAATGTTATGTGTTAAAAGCAAATGGATCAACTTTGCAACACATAAATTAAAGGATTACTCATGCAAAATACACATAGACAACA